>JACEIK010001196.1:60480-96579 GCA_018107945.1 Datura stramonium
GAAAACATTTACCGGAGTATAATCAAACTGATGCATAAGGATCATGTAGTACACATATACTGAGAATTGAAAGTTGTAGCTAATATCATACACTGTTCCGATTCTTTGCTTATAATTGAGTCTGAATTCTACCAAACTGATTTTTAACTGTAAATTAAAATTATACGGAGTTGAGCTGTACTAATATCGTAGACTAAAGGAGACATTCTCGGCTATGGAGAGTCCCTGACTGATTAAAGGAACCATTCTCGGCTATGGAGAGTCCCTGGCTGACTAAAGAAAAAATTCTGGGCTATGGAGAGTCCCTAGCTGGCTAAGAGAAACATTCTAGGCTATGAAGAGTCCCTGACTGACTAAGAGAAACATTTTCGGATATGGTGAATCCCTGGATAACTAAGGGAAATATTCTCTACTATGGAGAGTCCCTGGATGACTAAGGGAAACATTATCTACTAGTGAGAATCCCCGACTGAGCTAAGACGAACATTCTGGCTGACTGGGGGGAAATATTCTCGGATATAGAGAGTCCCGATAAACTAGAACATGGAGGTCTCTGATGTCATTCATTTATTCTAAGTCACTTCAACTAATCGGAGACATGAGCATTCAACTGTTAATACTAAATATCATACTGAATCATTTAGAATTGATTGAGGCTACTTTCTACTAACAACAAGCCCAAAGGTCTAAAGGATCATTCTCATGCTTTATCATCATAATTGATATCATCATAGACCTGAATCATCGTTTAAAACATACATTCTACTTTCATTAAGAATTTATAGTACCAGATCATACCTTAAACTTGTCCACCACATTTGAATCTCGAATTGACATTTACATAGCATATGACGTGTATCTTAGGTTCATGTAAGATGCATGGGTTCTCATACCTTAGCATGTACAATAAGATCATGGTAAAAACATATGACATTTTCATGGACCCCATTTTGAAATTTACTCTAACTTATGAAGAATATTCGATAATCATTCCATTACCATAGGTTCAACTCATACCCAAAATATTTACATCAAAATCATAGTGCAGACATATACATACTTCACATTGATCAAGCCCATAAGTTCTCATCGCATCTCAACAAATCCATTAAATCATATATTCATGGTTTAAGAAAATTCACACGATCTTCCTATAGTTTAGACATGGATACAAGTTCATGATAAAAGAATGTAAATAATTAAAATATCCCATTCGAAGTTCTAGGCTATCTCATGTTGAAAACTCTATAATCATGCATTTCCCATACTAAATGCATAATACGAGATATTGAAATTAATCCTATAAGCATACATGACTATCAATCATAATGGGTCTTAGAATTCATAGAAGGCATAAGAGAAATCACCCATAAATGAAAACCCTAAACCATGCTTTTCTAGAATAAGAGATTTGGGTTTTCAATAAAAAGTTTGGGGCACAAGGATGGAAGGATATCCTTTTTGAAAAACCCACATACCTGAATAGGAGAAATCCCCACTTGAACTCAACCCTTGAAGCCTTTGAAGAAATCCTAGTTGAATCCTCAGTCTTGAGAGATGGGAGGAAGAAGAGTTTGGAAGTGTATATTGAGAGAATGAGAGATTAGGCTAGAATAAACCCTTAAAAACATCCCATATAATACTAAAAATGACATAATTTAGGAGTTAAAAGCATAGGATTTTATGAAAATATCCTTGGAAAAATGCAGGAAAAATGCACTTTCCAGTCCCCATGAGGCACACCATGAGTCGTGGGGTTGACAACGACTCGTGGTGCAAAGTCGTGGGGTACAATGGAACTTTTCTCAAAATTCCCTAAATCTACCAACGACTAACTTCACGGGTCGTTAGCTGGCTTAACGACTCGTGACCACCTTCTTTTAACAATGAAGTCCAACATTCTGCCCTTCCTTCCCACAACTGACATGATGAGTCGTTACTTGATATGACGACGCGTCCTTTCCTTCCGTTATCTCCACTGCTTGGAACCCCTTTGATATTCGACATTCACCCGAAGATCGATATAATGAGTCATTACTTGCCTAACGACTTGTTGGGTCATCTATTGCCACTGAGCCACACTTGTACCTCTTTACTTCTTGCGACGAGTTTGACCACGCCTCGTTGGGTCACTTAACGAGTCATTCCATGAATCATTCTGAGGCAAATTTTCCACTTCCCTGTTGATTCCTCATTTAAAGTCTGGGGTCTGATCTTAAAAACTTTTGGGGTGTTACACTAGTAACGACTCATTAGTCCCCCCGTGATGAGCCTCAGGTGAAAGGTTGGCATTGTACTTAACGACTTCTGACCATGATTCATGGTCCATGGCAACAACTCATCTAGTCCCTCGTTGGGACTGGCAGTGTATTTTTCCCTACGAGTTTATTAAGGGCTGTTCTGAAATTTTTATGATCCTAAACCTAAATTACGTCTTTTTAAGATCTAATTAGTGAATTTTAACGAGGGTAAGTTCATTCTAATCTATTATTAATTCATGCATGCAAGTTTAGAGGTTTTGGAGAGGTGATCAAGCCTAGTTCTCCATGTTGTTCATCAATTCTTCATTTGGCAATCATGAGAGTTGTAGAATCATTCCTTCTTAGGTATGTTGGGTTATGAATGGTTGAATTTGTTCACACCCATGCCCAATCCGTCTCTAATTCATGAAACTCTACATGTTGATTCTATGGGGTTTTAACCCAATGCATGAATTCCCTAAGTTTCTTCCATAGGTATGATCTAAGCATGTTTCTATTGTTGAATTCTGATTCATGGGCAAGTTTTACAATATTTTCAATTATAAATCATATTTTCAAGTTTTATAAATTATGGTGCCCATCCATGAAAGTTCATGAAAGTTGAGATCTATGATGTACGTTCAAGTATGATGAGATACTTTTGAGAAAAATATATTTTCAAGTTACCCATGTATATAATCATGTTTTCAAGTGAATCAAGCATTATCAAAGCATGTTTAGTGTTGGGCAATTCCATATGTTCAAGTTTGTTTTATGATTTAATGTAAATTAGCTTACCACATGATTTTGCGGTCAAGACTCCCGATTATGTTCAGCTCATGGTATGGTTTGAGCCAAGGCTCCTCATGTTATGATTTCAGATTATGGATGTGTATGATTATTCAGTTTTGTCACTAGACGATGGTCAGCTTTATTGAAAAACGATAGAGAGCATATGCATGTTTTTTGGAGTAGTGTCTAACACCGAGAAGGCTAAGGGTCAGTCAACCTTATGCCTCAGAACTATGCGCCAACATAGGTATGATCATATTATTTGGGACCTCCTTTGGAGCTTTCCCCTGCCCCAAGGGGCTTTCAACTTGATATCGATATCATGGTAGCGTCCTTAGCCCTAACAAAGCTTTTGACGGCTCTGCCCACTTGACTGTGATAGTCGGTACCACGTAAGCTCATTCTTTGTAATGTTGGTTATATGACGAGTCTCCCATTTTTCCTCATGAATTCAGTTATGCATGTTTATCATTCATGATAAATATATATANATATATTTATGTTTTAAAAAGGTTTGACCCAATGTTTAATTTTACTTATGATTATTAGTTTTCAACTTTGGGTTATTCGAATCAGTTATGATATTCAGTAATGTTCAGCTCATGATTTCAAAATATCCCATGCCCTACTCTTGGATTCTTATCTTGATTATGTTTTATATTATGCATGTTTTAATATTTTTACTTACTTAAGCAGTTTTACTTACCTTAGATACTCGGTACATTCCATGCACTAAACACATACTCTATGCTGTATAGTTTCATGATACAGTCTTTCATCTTCAGACTCAGCCCCGTCACTAGCCAGTTTTGGAGTTAGCATCCACTCTCTATTAGTGAGTCCTCATCTGTCGAGGTCCCCTTTCTATTCAGTTATGTTTCGTATATTCAGTTTCATACTAGAGAGTTAGTTGGGGTCTTGTCCTATCAACTCATCAGTATTAGAGGCTTTTTAGACATAGTGTATAAAAAGCTTCAGACTTGTGCATGTACTCTGATGTTATTTTATGTTAGACTTCCTCTTTGTTTATAATGTTTGCTCTTCCATTTTTATGGTTTAGTTAGATGTTATGTTCATACCATGAGTCGACTTGGAGTCCCTTGGGTTTCCTTGTCCCGTGTCTCAATCTGGGCCTATGTTCAGGTCGTGATAGTTCATAACTACTTCGGATTTTATACTTATGATCTATCTCAATGCTTACTTGTAGAACTTGATAACTAGGGCTCATCCAAATGACCTGTTCGTCCATATTGGATGACTATACTCAATCACCGAGTAAGGTCTCATGAGCGATTTTCACTTCAACCGTTATCAATTTGTCCCAAATTAACTATCTTACGACCGCATCTCAAATCATACAATGACCCATAAAAATCAAGTCTTTCTTGTAATTCTCATTTCCTAATCTCTACTTCTCAAGGTTCAAGCAAGTTAAGAATTCAGGCAACTCCTAACATTATCCTCCGTTAAAAAACATTAAAGATGAAGAGAATACAATACAAGTGTTTAACATTAGTTTAGAATAACTTAGTGCAACTCTAGTTTGTTAATTAACCATGGTTCCCACAGCCCTAGTTGTAGAGGTTTTCGCCTCTCATGATTGTAAGATAATTATAAGCATTTATAGACAAAAACATAATTTAATAATTCAAGGATTATTAGAACAAAACCCACTTGATTATTGCAAGAATTTATGAAGAATTATTCAAGAACAATGAAGAAAATCAAAGTAACAAAATCTCAAAGACTTGAATAGAAAGCTAACAACAACTTTCCTCAAAGTATTTCGTATGTTCCAGCTTCTCTCTATTGAAAATAACCTAAAAAGTATTTATACAAATATTTAGAACCTTTTCCTAAGTAAAAAGGGAAACTATTGAAACTGTCGCCAACTTCATCTACGACCCGTAACAAGATTGTACAGGTCGTACCTTCACTCATACATTGGCTGGCATTTGCTGAATCTGGCTAAGTGTTGTGAACTAGTACGAATCATACCACGAACCTATGAATCGTACATTAGTCGTGGTTTGATACGAAGAATTTTGGCAATCTTCTAAACTTTATCATGAATGGCTTGGTAAGATCGTTCCTCAGTTCTACAACCTCTGACTCCTTCTCGTACCTTTAAACCTGCTAGTTTTCACTTCTTCTGAACATTTGCACGGCTCCTTGGTACGATTTTCGATAGATCTCACGATTCGTGATTGCTACCTGTACTAGGTGAATTAGCCTGTGTAGCATTCTCTGATGTTTTTCTATGATTGCTATGGTACAACTCATACCATGAGCCGTAAGTTGCCTTTGCCTCAAAACTTTTGGCCTGGTCTTTTCCACGACTCTTAGTACGGATCGTACCAGGATGGTAAGGCTTGTACTAAGGTCCGTACTTAGCCATTTTTCTGTAATTTTCTCCATCTGTTGACAATTGAACTCCAACATCTATTTTTACTTAAAACAAAGTAAAAGTGTCTCACATACATATAAACACACGTAAGACTATGCTTATTTCCTCAGTTTTAAGCATTGAAAGTGTTGTAAACTCACAACACATCAACACCCTCAACTTAAGGCTTTTGCATATCCTCAGGCAAAGAAAACAAAACTTAAAACGATTCTTAACTAGAAAGTAAATTTAGAATACCTACAGCCAACACAACAAAACTTTCATGATGAACAATAATCAGCTATTGACCCCTTTTTCGTTCAAACTAAGTCAACTATGCAGACATATAACCACAACCGATGACATATAGGGATCAAAATATGGCATCCAATTATTAGTAGAGAATTGAGCTATCACCAATGCTGTTCATATAGACAATTAGTAAAATACAACACAAACGAAGTACCCTCATGGCAAATGAAGTCCCCACCACTCACAGATATATAAAATTATGAATCTTGGGACTAAATAAATAAGACTCTCACTCTCACAAAGAAGTTTCAAATATTGCACATCGGATACCATACGCTTGTCCTTATTTTCTTTAATTTGGATCTTTGGACAGTTAAGCTAAGATCACTATCGGACTTTGTTTAGCTTATAATATAGGCTTCAGCCTGACTATGGTAGATATGGAATTTAGTGACGAAACCCTCTTTGGCACTACATACTAGTGGATTCACTTTTCACTTTTTACCCAATTTTTCACTTTATCAAATTTTCATCCCTTTTCTCTTTTTAAATGCAATATGTGCATGTGGCGTGTTTTTCTCATCTTTTTCATTTATTTTTCTCTTTTATTTTCTTTTCTTTTCATTTTTCTTTCTCAGCACTTTTTCATTCTGTTCTTTTCACAGCACACCTCGCCCTTCTTTCACTTTATTCTTTCTTTTACACCTCCTCACAATCTACACACTCCTACTATAGCCACCCTCAACATAGGCATTTTATCTAAGTTAAGGTTCACAATGTCCAAAGAGGGACCAGGGCCAAAATAGGATCATAATAAACTATGGGAAAGGTGAAGGGTTAATCAAAGAAAAATGGTCAATATTAGGCTCAAAATCGGGATCAAGGGATTCATTTTATTTGGTAGGGTAATTTAAGCTAAAGTGGATAAAATAAAAAATGGCATATGATCATTTCCTAACCAACTATCCTAAAACCTATGTAAAGATCAACCGAGAAAGTTCTAGACCTCAATGCAGTATTGAACTAAGTATGAATCTTCATTCACCCATGGTATCGATTTGCATTGAATCTACCTATCCAATTTATGCACAGCTAAGTAATAACTTCACATGCTAATAATATAAATGCCATACAAAGATCCATAGAAGTCATGCAATTGCAACTAACTACACAGCTAACATAAAAAATTTTAAACAAGCTCAAGTTTTTTCAAAAAACATCAAACTAATGCATTTATTGGTTGTCAAGTAATCCTAAGCTACTTCTGATTAAATGAATAACAAAACCAACCTAAACATATTGTTTTTACTATATAGCATATCCGAGGAAAAAGAAACACGATAAGAAAAATACTCATATGAACAAGATACCCAAAAAGTACAAGTACACTCCCCTTTTTTAAAAACATGCTTCGTCCCCAAAGCATCAAGTACAAGAACAAGGGAAAGGGACATACCTATGGCACACTAAGCGCTCATGTCATCCTTTGGAGGTGGTACCTTCATTACAATAGTGGCGCTAATGGTAGCCAACACACTCAATAGGACGTCAATTGGGAGATTGGTTACCCCCTCCATAGTAGCATTCGCCTCAGCGACCTCAATCTCCAAGCTAGCTGAATGTGGCTCCCCAAAAGGGTCCTCGCCATCTGCAAGCACTCTCTAGGTAGTGGTGGAGCTCCCTACTCCTCTAGCTCATTCCTGCAACTCTAACTTATGCGCCTCATGAGTTTGCACGCTCTCTAATCTCACCCACTTTCTCTCTTTCTTCTCCTTCTTTTTCCTCTTCTTTGAGGGATCATCTCCAATCTCTTTCGAGACCTCTTCTTACCCTTTCCTCCACTAGTCACAGAAGAGACTAGATATGCCTCCAAATATAGCTCCTCAACGACCTTCACCTCTAAGTTGGGGAGAGTGAGGGCTGCTAGAATTGCCGGTTGTGTATACGACAACTCAGTCACTTGGCTACGAAGAGCCCCCAACTCCTCCCTAAGGCTGCTTGTGTTCGGCTGCTTAGCTAGGCACTCATTGAAGCGACACTCGAAGCTATCTATCAGGATATTAACACTGTCATGGCTTCCTCAATATCTACCTTCACCCAAGGCTTGGCATTCTCTATCATAGATTGAACCTTTCTCTCGGTCACTGTCAACCTTTGAGCCATCTTCTGGATGAACTCATGTGGGATAAATATATACCCAGCTGGGCTTTGTCTCAGAAGTGCAGATGAAGTGTTATGAGTTGCCTCTATATGGCAGGCCTCTGTAGCTGGCATCTCATCCTGCTCCACTGAGGTGGAGGCATCAATATGCTCGACCCAGATACCCATGGTACTAGGACTGCAGTAGGAAGTCTAACCCGGCTCACCGGGTTTATCTCATCCCGAATCAGACCTATATCCTCCGTCCTCTGGCCTCCAATCATAGTATCAACCTCCATCTTTGCCTTAAGGCCCGCGTATTCATATAATCTAAGCACAGGACTCCAGAATATGATGGTAGTGCTCAATCCCAAAGCTCGGTCTTGGATCTCCTCTGTAATGACCCCTTAGAATATTAATGGCGTATCTCAAAATGATACACGCCACCAAGGCTTCTCTATCTACACTGGGGGTTTTTTCATTAGCCATCGATGCCAATCGATTGTAGACTAGTGCCCAATAGGCCTTTGCTATGAAGTTTGACGAGGTTTTGCTGACCTGATTTCCACTAGCCACCCAGTTCACATTCTCCTTGTCATCTACTAGAACCCTAACTAACCATTTAATTTTTGTTTTCTCTCCTTAAAACCCAGTTTCTTTACCCTTTTTAGGGCGTCCATTCTATAATCGAACTCAACTATCATGTTTGGATCTCTGAATTGTGGCCCGTAGAGTACCTAGGAAATAGTATACTTGGAGATATCAATTGTGCAACCTTGCACTACCATGATCTCCATCTTGGTCTATTCTTTCAATTTCTTCCCACCTTTTGCATTTTTCTCCATCGTGTCCAGATAATTAGCGTAGAATTCTCCGACCATTATAGGAATGTACTTCTTCGGAGTTCTAGCCATCCAATCAAATCAATAGAAATTGAAAATCCGCTTCATTTCCTCTAACTCATTCAAGGGACTGGTGAGGATTTGCGATTCTTCCTGTATGCTCCATTTTGGATGGTTCTTGGAGGTGAGAGCAAGACCCTGCTCATATATCTCCTGAGCATCAGGTACTCTCAACCTAATAGTATGGTTCTCCCAAGGCAGAGTTTGGTCACCTTCTTCCTCTATGGCCTCATTTCCCTCATCTCCGGATTGGGCCTCCTTGGAGCCTTCTTCCTCATTAGAACCACTCCCAGACTCTTGAACCTGTTCTTCTGCTCCCTCTTTAGACTGGGGAGTGGTGGTCGGAGCGGCAGAAGTAGCTTCGTCCTGTACCTTAGCCTAAGCCCTAGTGGTCTGTGGCTCATCAGTGTCAGAAGTCTCAACTCAGTACTGATGTGCCGGGATTTTATGACACTTTCGATGCTTAGAACCAAGAAATTATGCACATTCCAGGTATGTTTATATGGGTATAAGGTATTTTGCGTTTAATGTGCAGGAAAATAGGTTTTGAAGTGAATTTGAATAAATTAATGCTGAAAACAACTAAAAGGTGACTGCCAGGCACTTAACGAGTCGTTGGAAGGAGGTAAGACCCGTCACTTGAGGCGTGGGCAAGAAGATGGATTTTTGAAGAAGTAAAATAGTGTACTTGACGAGTTGGAGGAACGGTAACGATTCATGAGGTCAATCGTTGGGCATCAAAGAGAAAATTTCAACCAAGTGGCCAGTGAAGTTGGCGAGAGACATCACGAGTTGTCACGTGAAGGAACGACTCATTGGCAAGACATTGGACCCATCCGTGAAGTGCACTAGACTTTTTGAGGAATTAGACCACGAAGGGCCTAACCACTCATCAGAAGGCCTAACGACCCGTCACCTAGCCCGTTGCCACTACAGACCTGCTTTCCAGTTTTATTTAGGAAAAGGATTTCTTGGAGCCATAAATACCTAATTTAGGTTTATTTTAAGCAGAACATTTTCTGAGAGGATCTGGAATGATTATTGAGGCTATTTTTGTGAGGATTTACATACAATTGTTCTTGATTCAAGAAACGAAAGCAACATTGGAATTTTATTTAATTTACGTGGTTTTTCTTCTACTATAATTTGTTAGTTGCAATTATGATTTATTTAATATATTATGATTTCAATAACACAAACATGAGTAGCTAAACCCATAAACTAGGTTTGTGGGAACCAAGATGAATTAATACACATAGGTAAAAATACTTAGTGATTCTTGAACAGGGTTTTATGCGTGTATTATTTTTCCCTTTGTTTTGATTGATTCTTGATAGTTGCAAACGTTAGGACTTACCTTATTTTTACTTACAAGATCAAGGAGGTAAAGAATGGGAAAAGGAATTAACAACGGAGATTTGAAGCTATCAACCCTCATCTAATAGCTTGAACTTGTCTGGGGATAGCTAATCCAATATTAAGGGTAAGGGTCAACTAAAGTACACCCTTATATGGACCAAGTTGCGTGGTGAAAATCATATAGATAGGGGACAAACCATTTAGGTGAACCTAACTTACCAATATTTCATGTTAAACACAAGAATAGATCACTAGTGTATAAGCCTTGTGGTTATGAAATCTTGGGGAACACAATCCTAGTCAAATCGTTAATTGAATACAAACCAACTTTGATTTCAATAGTTAGATATTTTACGTTGTTTATTATTCTAGTTTTCCCCCTTTGGAAGTAAGTATATCAATAGTAATAATTATTCACATTAACCTATGTTCTTACCATATTCCCTATGGGATCGACCTCAACCTTTGTTGGGTTCTATAATTGACAATTGACCGCTTATATCTCAATTGTGAGGTGTAATTTGGGCTACATCAGGTACTCTTCCACTGAACCACTAGTGGGGCTACCTTCTTGATAAGAGTCGAAGGGCTCATCTCTCAATGCCCTCCTAGCAGCTATCTCAACTCTAGTCTTCTTGTATTGGGGCTTCTTCTATGATATCCTCTTTAGCATCATTGTACCTATGGAAAAAAGGGTTAGTATGCATGGTTTAGGAAAATAAAGCAAGAAAAATACCCTCTAAAATTTTCCACAAGTCTATAGTACGGGTCGTACTATGGTGGTACGACTCGTATTAAGACTTGTATTTCATGATGGGCCTGTCATGACTCCTAGTTACTACTCATACTATGATGTTTTGGTTCCTAATAAGAGTCATGTTGAGGGGTTCTCCTAAACTATTTTCTTCTGTATTTTTCTACAACTCATGTTATGGATCGTGATTTGTTTTCACGAGTCGTAGTAAGGATCGTATTATTTCTTTTGAATTTGACCCTTTCATATTTGTGGTTCGATTGCACGGTACAACTTGTAGTAGCATTCTATGGGTTGTGCAAAGTTTCGTACCATCAGTTTCAAACACAACTGGCTTAGGATAGTCCCAACGATCCTGCTACGAGTCGTAGTACGAAACCACAAGTCGTAAGAAGTCTTATGAACCCTGTTACCTTGATTAGTTCAGTTATTTAGGAAATTGGTTTGTTTGATCAGGGTACTCAGACTTCCCTATTTTATGCTATTAATGTCAATTATTTACATCTACCCAGTGCACCCCCAACATATAGCGCACCCCGTAACTCATTTTTGGCAATCAAGTTTAGTGTTTGGCATTTCAAATTTCTACCCATTCAATAGAATCAAACCACCCAATTTATCCTCTTCAGCAACCTATTTTTAGTGAGTTTGAGGAATCACCGAGTTCTATCAGTTCGTACCGAGAAAGATTGTTATGAATTGAACATGTTTACATACCTGAAGTTTTCAAGGATTTGCTCAACTTCTTGCTCGATTTAGTGATTAGGGTAGAAATTATGACTGTGCAGATGTAATCTTGCATGAATTCTAGCTTGAATTTCTTGAGATTTTGAGTTACCAGTGTGATATCATGGGTGAAAGTCCTGGGTTCAAAGTGAATGTTCGCGTGGGAGTTAGTCTGATGGGTTTTGATTTAAATAGGTTAGGGCAGAATTTTGGGAATCCGGGTCGAGTCGGGTTGAGTTGATTAATTTATCCCATCACGACTCGTCCCTAGGACTCGTAGAAGAAGATTTAAGAAACTTACCTGGGGACCTATGAGTGCATGTAATGACTCATACCACAAAGGTACGATTCGTGCATTGCCTCATAAGTCAATGTCTGTGAAATTTTGCACTTCATGCAGCTCATCTTTACAGTGAGTACTATTACCCATACAATCAGGGTATGAGTCGTAATGACCATCCATAACATAAATTTCAGCTTTTTCTTTTTACCACGACTGGTGCTACGATCCGTACAAAGATCTTACGAGTCGTATTGACACTCATAGCATTGGTCTGGTCTACAATTTTCTCCCACTATTTTTTATTTCACCTGCACACTGGAAACACCAAAGGTTAAGATACTTGGGTTGCCTCCCAAGAAGCGCCTGATCTATCATCGTGGCACGATGCAGGTGGTCTGATTACTCAAAATTCACCAAACCACCTCATGGGTTGCCTCCCAAAAAGCACCTGATTTAATGTTGCAGTAAGGTGCAAGTCTCTTGACTACTCAGAATTCATTAAGAAACTCAAAATCATCATCTATTGTTGTGACAACCTAAACTCATTGGGCTGCTTCATTGAATGGTAGACGTTAAAAGTGACCTCCTCTTTATTTAGCCTAAATTTTAGTTGGCCAGCTTCAATATCCACCAAGGCTCTCCCTTTAGAAATAAATGGTCGCCCCAAAAGAATGGTGACCTCATAATCAACCTCACATTCTAGGATTATGAATTCCTCTAGGAAGATGAAATGATCCACCTTGACAAACACATCCACTAAGATCTCCAATGGCTTTTTGATTGTGTGATCTGCCATTACTATCCGCATTGATGTCGGCGTGGGGGCTCCTAAGCCCAGGTGTTTAAATACAACTAACGACATCAAGTTGATGCTTGCTCCTAAGTCACAAAGTGCCTTTGCAAACTCAAAATCACCAATCGTACTAGGAATGGTAAAGGCACCTGGATCCTCCTTCTTTTAAGAAAGGACTTGTGAAGCTATGGCACTGCAATGATACAAGTTACCTATCGGCTCATAGCTCATGGACCTATTCTTGGTCTCAAGGCCCTTCATGAACTTGGAATATCTAGGCATCTGCTCCAATGCCTCAACAAATGGTATGTTCACAGATAACTGCTTCAGCATAGGGAAAATTTTTTGGAACTTACTATCTTTCGCCTTTTTCTTCATCCTTTGAGGGAACGGTGGAGGTGATTGAGGGATAGCCTTATAAAATTTGTGTGACCCCTTGTTTCCTACCATTATTAGCTTCGGACTCCTTTGCCTCAACTGGAGTCTCTATTAACTCAGCTTCACCTATGACTTCATGCTCAGTAACCTCATCTTCCTCACCAATCTCAATCTCCTTTCATCTTTCCATGTCAACTACAACTGTTAGAGGGGGATCAACTATGGTCTTTCCGGTTCTACTCATCACAACCATACAGTAACTATCATTCTTTGGATTTTGCACTATGTTTCTAGGAAGTGTTCCCTTCTGCCTTTGGTTTAGGGAGGCCAACATCTGAACAAGCTGCTGCTCTATCTGTTGGGTCATTGTGGCATGCTATTCAACTTTCTGGGTCATACCCAATATATCCCCCAGATCTCACTCACCATGGACTTTATCTTCTTGAGCATTTTAGCCATCATGTTCTCCAATCTTGAGGGTCCAGTCACACCCTCACGTGCATTAGGAGGAACATACAAACCTATGCGATTGTTGCAATATCCATCGTTCTTTCTCCATTCTCCCTCTCACTCACGACCTTGGCTCCTATCCCTATACCTATTTTTTTTAGTTGTCTCGATACTAGTTTAGACAATTTCCAAAACCTTGGCACCAAGTGTCCTATTCGGACCCTTGGGCGTTGCCCCAAAACTTTTCCACCTGGTTGTCCAAGAAGTTTGCCTCCTCCTCAGAATCTAAATGCTCTTTCCCAGGTTCCTGACCCTGAGCTCCCACTCTATTTACCTTTCTAGTACCAGTGCCCATGATATGCTTAGAGAGAAGGTTTAATGATTCTGGATATGATCCAGTTCCAGATCACGCTCCTCCTCCTTTCTACGTTGATCCGTAGACATACCAACATCATATTTAGCTGTAGTTGCTTTCACTTCCATGGTGCGGAAGGCCCTGTTCATCTTAGTCACTCTGTCGAAAATAATGGCAGCTTGCTCCCACGTGTGTCTCATCAATGCTCCTCCCGCCACTATATCTGCTACAGCTTTTATGTTGTTACTTAAGGACCTGTAAAGAATTTTCAACAAACTGTCATTTGGAATTTTATGGTTCGAGTACTTGGTTAGCTTCTTCTTAAATCTCAACCATGTCTCATGCAGTGCCTCCGTCTTCAATTTTTCGAAGTTATAAATTTCGTCCTTTGACTATAGCATTCTGGAGGATGGGAAGAACCTTTCTAGGAAAACCTGTTTAAGCTCCCTCTAGTTGGTAATGGTGTCATTGGGCAACTTCGATAACCATAAAGTGGCCTCTCCAGAGAGAGAGAATGGGAAGAGTCTCAACCTGATCGCATATTGGCTTACACCAGGTAAGCAATATGCCTTGCATATCCCGATGAAATTCATCAAGTGCAGGTTAGCATCGGCAACTGCATGACCACTAAACACCCCCTTCATATTTAGCAGCTAAATCATGGTGCTAGTGATATCAAACTTTTCCCCAGCAGGCAAAGGTGGTGGTACGATGGCTACAGTTGACCTGACTTCATCAATATCCGGGTCATCCTCATCATAGAACTGAGGAGCATATCTCTAGCCTCTATTTCCCCTTGCACGGAGGCCTGCATTCACGACTTCCTTCGAGCATCCTCGGCTTCTTGAAGTGTAGCTTGCTAAGCTTCTTCAGCAATACGGGCCTCTCTCTACTTAGGGTTCTCCATTCTCCGCAAAGTTTGCTCTCATTCAAGATCAAGTGGAATCAGGGGGTTTCAACTTTGTCGAGTACTTGGCATTCACAAAGAGACAACCTGTGGGTGTCAAAAACAAAAAAAAACGTAAATGATGAAATAACAACTAAAAGTTAAACACATCAATTACTCTAATCCTAAGCCATGTTCCCCAGCAACGGTGCCACTTTTTGATAACGCTTAAACTCACACTCCTGATAAAGTATGAAGCAGACATTGTCAATATAGAACCCAACAAAGATTGGAGTCAATTCCACAGGGAATATGGTCAAGATATAGAATAATGCTAGTATTTAAACTTTTAAGTGTATGATCTCCAAAAAAGGGTTCTATAAAACCAATTATATGACAAGATTGAGAATTGATTGTTGTTTATCAAGATTATGCAATTAACTAGAATAAGTGTTGCCCATGGGTTCAAAATGATCTTGGGCATAATTGCACGCCCAAGTGCTACTTTATAACTCAATTTAGTCTTGTCTATCTACTTATTTATATACATTTTCATGTGATTTTATATAAATGTGAATATATGTACTAACCAACATGATTAGTCCTTGTTTTTTTAGGTTTAACATGAATTTCAGGAACTAATCTATGAGTTGGTGAAGTAGAGGAATGGAGTCGGAAGCGAATTACAAAAGTTGGCAAGGCTGGCCGCGCCAGGCAGCGTGCCACGCTGTGCGTGGGCCGCACCCAGCATGGTGCCACGCCAAGAAACCTGCGCGCCAGCGCCGTGTCATGTGGGCCATCGTTCCACGCCGGCCAACCCGGCAAGCCTCGACCTACTGTCATCCTAAGGTGATTTCCAGTGTGCATTCGCGTTACCTCCGTGTCACGGCGGCAGCGTTACCTCCGTGTCACGACGACAGTGCTCCGCGATACACTCCAGGACACGGAGCCATTCCACGATAGGCAAAATTTTGTACAATTCTCATTTACTATAAGTAGGTCCCTTAGCTCCTAAAATCATTTTGACACGATTTTATTTTGAAAACCACCTAGGAGTGAAGGGAGAAGTGGGAGAACTCACCTAGGGTTCATCAATTTCATCTTCTCTTCTACCAATTCTTGTAAGTATGTTACTTTAACAATGTTTTCTTGTAATTTTATGAACTTGAGTGACTAGAACCCTTCCGCTAAGGTTGAAGTCATGAGTTATGAGTGTGTTTTTACGAATTTGCTTTGGAATTAAGTTACTGATTGTTGTTTTGTCTTGCATTCTTAATTATGGTTGTTTTTATGATTGATCACCATGAAAACACACACATTAAACTTAGGAAAATTCTTGAGAAAGAAAACCTAGGGAAGAACATGAGAATGTAGGAAGCAAGTTCTTGTCTTTTGATAAGATTTTGTGGTTAGGATAGAAATATACCAAATACCTTGCTTGGTTGATAAAATGGGAAGATAGAAAGAAACCAACTTAGAATTTTATTCCATCACTTGTAAGAGTAGTTGGGAAGCTAAGTTTGGTTAAATGGTTAGAGGTATGGAAGTACCCAAATCAATGGCATAACCCCATAAACCACATCCACGTAGTTAATTGCCCACGAACTAGAAATAGCATCCTAGCTCAACAATGTAGTAGTGAGGCTAGTTTGTCATGTTTAGAGGTTCAGAAGACCATGAACATGCAATTATAATTATGTGAGACGACAATTGATAGTTTCATACCTAAACTAGTGCAAACTGTAGCATCGCAGGATTATCCGGCGTTAACTCTACGTTGCTCCTTGAATGAATTCAGTGTATTTCGTTTACCACATTTAGACTTAATTAACTCTATCAAAAACTTCTATAATCAACACTTGCGGCATTTAAATACACACTTGAACTTGATAGTTAGCTGAATTGGTCCAGTCCCTGTGGGTTCGACATCCGGCTCATAAAAAGGGCCACTATATTACTTGTACGACCCGTACACTTGCGGGATCATCACATAACTACTTCGGGTTTTTCACTTGTGATCTATCACAATTCTTACTTATAGATCTTGATAACTAGAGTTAATCCAAACTACTGGTTCGTCCCGATTGGATGACTATACTCAATTACTGGGTGAGGTCTCATGACTGATTTCACTTCAACCATTATCAATTTTTCCCAAATAAACTATCTTACGATTGCAGCTTAAGTCATATAATTACCCATAAAGATCAAGGCTTTGTTGTAATTCTCTTTTCCTAATCTCTACATCTCTATGTTCAAGCAAGGAAACAATTCAGGTAAGTTTTAACATTGTGCTCCATTAAGAAACATTAAAGATGAAGAGAATAAAATACAAGTATTTAGCATTGGTTTACAATCACTTTGTGCAACCCTAGCTTGTTAATTCATCATGGTTCCCACAACCCTAGTTGTGGAGGTTTTAGCTTATCATGATTGTAAGATAATTATAAGCATTCATAGATAAACATATAAATTAATACTTACAAAGATGATTAGAATAACAACCACTTGATTATTTCAAGGATTTACGAAGAATTATTCAAGAACAATGAAGAAAATCAAAGCAACAAAATCTCCAATACTTGAATAGAAAGCTAACAACAATTTTCCTCAATGTATTTCGTGTGTTCCAACTTCTATCTACTGAAAATAACCTAAAAAGTTTTTATACATGTATTTAGAACCTTTTCCTAAGTAAATAGGGAATGTTCTAAAACTGTTGCCGACTTCACCTACAACCTGTAACAAGATTGTACTGGTCATACCTTGACTTGTATGCTGGTTGACATCTGCTGAATCTGGCTAAGTGTTGTGAACTGGTATGACTCGTACCATGAACCTAAGAGTCATACAATCATTCATGGTTTGATACTAAGAATTTAACCTTTTTAACTTTATCACGAATGGCTTGGTACGACTCGTACCTCATTTTACGACCCGTAACTCCTTCTTGTACTTTGAGACCTACCAGTCTTTACTTCTTCTAAACTTTTCCATGGCTCCTTGGTACAGGTCTTAGGTAGATCTCACGATTTGTGGTTGTTACTGATACCAGGATACTTAGCCTGTGCAGTATATTCTAATTTTTTTCTACGACTGCTATGGTACGACTCTTACCATGAGTCGTAAGTTGTCTTTGCCTCAATATTTTTTTGCTTGGACTTTTCCACGACTCTCAGAACGTCTCATACCAAGGTTCGTACTTAGCCACTTTTCTGTAATTTTCTCCATCTTTTGCACAATTCATCTCCAACATATATTTTTCCTGAAAAACAAAGTAAAAGTGCCTCATATCCGTATAAACACACCTAAGGCCATGCTTATTTCCTTAGTTTTAAGCATCGAAAGTGTTGTAAACTCACAACACATCAATCACATAATATTGTTTCATATATATATCTATAATATATGTTATCTAAGGTCGGCCAATTATGCCTACTAGTATTGTATTTTGCACTAATGCTACTCCTGCACATCTTTCTGAGTGCACAGTCTGATCTCGGTAGCACATCTCACCCTCATCTCTAGACTAGCAGTGGAGCTATAGAAAGGTCAATGGCTCAAGACGTGTTGATCGACCCTTTTACGACTAACATCTCTAGTTCAGACACATAATATTTTCTCGGCATTTTCTTTTTCTTTTGAATGACTCATAGACAAAGATAGGTAGATGTCCTCTTGTACAATGACTAGTAGGTTCTTGGAGTTTTTTAAATGGTGGGTTTTTATTATTTCCTTTTTATTTTAGTGATGTCCCAGTATTCATTTTCATCATATGTTCTAATTATATTGATCGTCGACAGATTTTGGGTAATTTATTAGGAATCAATGGTTTGCCCACCCAGGGGTATGTGTGGGTGCCATTCATGGACATTTGGGTCAAGATGAAGTTACTATCAGAGTAATAGGTTTTTTGATCTCATTGCATAAGGACGAGTCTAGTAGAGTCTCGTGGATCAGTGTAGATACATCCATAACTTATCTTCGAGAAGCTATAGGACTTTTGGAAAACTCACTTCTTTCTTTTCTGTTTGTGCTATTACTTGATTCCAATTGGTACGTAGTGATCAAAATTGGTATCTGACAGTTCTTCTTTCTCTCTCTCATAGATGGTGAGAACACGTGTAGAAGAAAACTGATAGGAAGCACCTGAGCCAGCAATAGTAGCCACAGTTCATGGCAGAGGATGGGGCAGAGGTCGTGGATGGAGGTCTGCTGCTGCTAGAGGAGGGACCCGCGCTCCTACTCTGGTTCATCAGAGATTAGCATCTCCAGTACCACCGGTGGTGCAAGATAGAGTGGTTGTGGAGGTGGAGGTCCCTACTCAGGCATAGGATACAGCCGCTCCAACATCCTCTAAGGTCTTAGCTCAAGTCCTTAACCTTTTGAGCAGCCTGGTGGGTAATGGGGCAGCACTGGCGACTTTCACAGGGCATCAGTTGAGGATACAACATGCAGCTTCTGTGGCTCCTCATATTGATAATATGTCCGAGGATGTGATATTTTTGAGGTCGATAGGTGGATTGGTAATGACTCTAGAGGAGCATCACTTGTTCTGGAGGTTCACCAAGATGAAGCCTCCAACCTTCTACAGTACTGAGGTTGAGGATGCCTATGATTTTATCATCGATTGTCATGAGAGGCTCTATAAAATGGGAGTAGTGGAGAAGTACGGGGTAGAGTTTGTCACATTCCAACTAATCGGTGATGTTAAGCTCTAGTGGAGGACTTTTGTGGAGTGAAGACCAGTAGGGTCACCACCATTGACCTGGACCTAGTTTAGTCCACTTTTCTAGAGAATTACGTGACCTATACCCTGCGAGATCAGAGGCGGGATGAGTTCACCAGCATTGAGAAGGGGACCTTCTTAGTTGCAGCATACGAGGCCCGATTCCACTCAATGTCTCGGTATGCTCTTCCTTTATTGCCCATAGAGGAGGAGAGGATCAGACAATTTGTTAAGGGCCTATATGTGGGTTTTCAACTGTAAGCCCTCCATATGGTCTTTGTAGGTAAGGCTTTCCAAGAGGTAGTCGAGTTTGTGAAGAATATGGAGAGGTGAAATAGGATGGGTGCACGAAGAGTGCCAAGAAGAAGACTCGAAAGGTGGGAACTTTTAGTGGCTCCTTTGCTAGGACTTTGATTCCCTAGGGATACTTAGGATGCCTTATTTAGTAAGCCATGTAGGTGTCAGCGGGGGGTCCGCTAGAGGCTACTCTATGAATATCAGGTACAGTTGGGGGTTCTCAGATATTTCGTTCGGATTTTGGAGCTCGTCCTATTTCTTCTGTTTCGACATAGATACCAGGGATTGAGAAGGAATTTCATGAGTTTGGAGAGTATAGCCATATCTATAGATGGTGTCCCAAGTTCGGTAAGGGCGGGAAGATTGTTCCGCACCTAGCTCGTTTAGCTTCAATCCCCGTCGGAAAAGAAGGGAGTGCATTCACCAAGGATCTTCCATTGTTTGGGTGGGGCAATCAGCCAGCGGTTAGAGCTGTCACCCTATTGAGTAGAGAAGGTACCCAGTACGGAAGGGGTGACAATCAGTCTAGTAGAGGGGTTGCACAGCCTAATGAGGGCTGGTCCCAAGCATGTAATCAGGCCCACTTCTATGTATTTCCAGGTAGGCCCGAGGTAGAGGCTTCGGACAACGTTATTATCGGTATGATTTTTATATAGCGACTAAATGGCTACGGTCCTGTTTGATCCTAATTCTACTTTTTCCTATGTGTCTGCTTATTTTGCTGTGGGGTTGGATCATGCTTGTGATGTACTTGATATTAGTATCCAAGTGTCTACTCTTGTTGGGGATTTTGTGGTGGTGGATAGGGTCTGTCGTGCTTATTCTGTGGACTTCAGGTGGATTTGGCGATCTTAGCCGTGGTATATTTTTATGTGATTTTGGGAATGAGTTTGTTGTCCCCATACGATGTCATTCGGACTGCCATGCTAAGACAGTAACCATAGCAAGGCCAGGGTCATCCAGCTTTGAATGGAAGGGAAATTGTAGCCCTGCTCCTATGAAACTCATCTCTTACATTCATGCCTGGAAGTTAATAGGGAAAGGATGTTCAACATATTTAGCTCATATTCGGGATACCAGTTCAGAGGATCCTTCCATAGAGTCGGTCCTGATAGTTTGTGAATTCTTAGAGGTATTTTCCATGGATATTCCCGACATGCCACCGGACCACGATATTGACTTTTGTATAGATTTAAAGTTAGGCACCCAACCTATTTCTATACCGCCATACAGAATGGCACTGGCTCAGTTTAGGGAACTCAATTAGCAGTTGCAGAAACTACTTAGTAAGGGGTTTATCTGGTCGAGTGTCTCTCTGTGGGGTGCCTCGATCTTATTTATGAAAAATAAGAACGGTAGTATGCTAATATGCATTGATTAGTATCAGTTGAATAAGGCAACCATCTAGAAAAAATACCCTCTTCCTCAAATAAATGACGTGTTTGATCAATTACAAGGGGTAGCAGTTCTCTAACGGATTGTCCTATGATCGAGCTATCATCAACTAATGGTTCATGCTGATGATATTCCCATGACAGCTTTCCGGACCAAGTATGGATATTATGAGTTCCTAGTCATGTCCTTCAGACTCACTAATTCTCCAACAACGTTCATGAGCTTGATGAATGGTATATTCAAACCATATCTAGATTCATTTGTAATCGTGTTCATTGATGATATTTTGGTATACTCTAAGACTAAGCAGGAACATGAGAATCATCTGAGGATTGTGTTGGGATTACTTAAGGAGAAACAGTTGTACGCCAAGTTCACCAAATGTGAATTTTGGCTGGAGTTAGTGTCCTTTTTAGGAAATGTTGTCTCAAAGAAGGGGATAAAAGTGGACCCATAGAAGGTAGAGGTGGTCTAAAACTAGGCTACACCTACTACAGTGACAGAGATCTAGAGTTTTGTAGGGCTGACCAGTTATTATCACCGATTTGTGAAGGAATTTGCATCTATTTCCTTGGTGTTGACAGGTTGGCTCAGAAGGATGTTCCTTTCTAATGATCCGAGGAATGTGAAGAGAGTTTTTGGAAGCTTAAAACTCTGCTAACCACGACATCCATCTTGGCACTACCATTGGAAGGTAAAGGTTTCGTAGTTTATTTTGATGCCTCATGGACTAGGTTGGGTGCCACATTAATACAGGAAAGACAGTTCATTTCTTATGCTTTGAGACAATTGAAGGTGCACGAGAAGAATTACCCCACACATGACTTGGAGTTGGTAGCAGTGGTGTTCCCCCTAAAAATCTAGAGGTATTACATGTATGGGGCTTGTTGTGAAGTGTTCACAGACCATCGTAGCTTGCAACATGTGCTCTCCCAGAAAGATCTTAATTTGAGATAGTGAAGATGGATGGAACCCCTAAAGGACTATGATGTTACAATCCTGTATTACCCAGGAAAGGCAAACATGGTGGTGGATGCTTTGAGTCAGAAAGCAATAAGTATGGGTAGTCTAGCTTGTTTGGAAGTTACTCTGCCTTCGATTTCCAGAGAAGTCTAGACACTAGTGAACAACTTGATGAGGCTTTCATTGATATAAACAGGGGGCTATTAGCTAGTATGGAGGCTAAGTCATCATTGCTGGAGGAAGTGAAAGCTAGGCAGTTTTAAGATGCAAAACTGAGTAGGATCTGGTACAAGGCATTACGAGGGTAAGCTAAGGAAGCAGTGCAAAATGACGAAGGGGTCCTGATAATAAAGGACATGTTTGTGTTCCTCGGGTTGGGGAGCTGATTAAAACCATCATGTTAGAAGCTCACAACTCAAGGTACTCCATCTATCCTAGGGTTACTAAGATTTATCATTACCTGAAATGACGTTATTGGTGGGGCAGAGTGAAGAGGGACATTATTGATCATGTTGCCCAGTGTTTGAACTATCAGTAGGTGAAGTTCGTGCATCAGAAGCCTGGGAAGTACTTCAGAGGATTCCCATCCCAAAGTTAAAATAGGGGTGGATAGCGATGGACTTCATGGTTTGTCTTCCAAAGACATTAGGGAAGTTTGACTCCCTTTCGGTCATTGTTGATAGACTGATGAAGTCTATCCATTTCTTACCTACTCAAATGACTTACAATGCTAAGAGACTGGCCAAGGTTGTATGTGAAAGAGGTGCTTTGGTTGCATGGGGTGCAAGTTTCGATCATATTGGACAGGGGTACATAGACCACCTCCCATTCTGGAGGATCTTGCAGGCGAAGTTAGGTATCAAGTAGGACTTGAGCACAACCTTCCATCAGTCGAGAGATGGGCAGTCAGAAAAGACAATTCATGTGTTAGAGGACATGCTCCGGGCCTACGTGATTTATTTTGGTGGCCATTAGGATAATCTTTTATCTTTGGCAGAGTTTGCTTAAATAACGGCTATCATTCGAATACTGGTATGGCGCCATTTGAAGCTCTGTATGGGAGGAAATACAGGTCTCCAATTGTTTGGTTCGATGCATTTGAGGTAAGTCCTTGGGGTACTGACTTAATTAAGGAGTCCTTGGAAAAAATTTAGGTTATTCAAGAACGTCTGGTCTCTACTCAAAGAAGGCAGAAGTAATACGTAGACAGATAGGTATGGAACATCAAGTTCATAGTAAGAGACCAGCTGTTGCTCAAGGTCTCACCCTTGAAAGGGGTTATAAGGTTTGGAAAATAGGGGCAAGCTCTACTCTAGATACATTGGGCCATTCGAGATCCTTTGGCGTCTGGAGAAGTAGCTTATGAATTAGCTTTGCAGTCGGGTCTATCAGAAATGCATCCAACTTTCCATATTTCCATGCTGAAGAATACCATGGGGATGGATCATACATAATCAAAAGGGACTCGGCGTTGCTGGATGAGAACTCTTCCTTTGAGGAGGAGCCAGTGGCTATAGTAGATAGAGAGGTCCGCAAATTTAGATCAAAGGAGATTGCAACAGTAAAGGACCAGTGGAAGAATTGATTGATAAATGACGATTATGGCTTCAAATGGGATAGTTAGAACTGCATGAATTATGGAGATTGGGGACGGGGTAAATTTCCAAAACCCTTGTTTCTCAAAATAGTTGTTTGATCCTTCGTTAATCTTTTGTTCTAGATTTTGACCATTTAAAAGCATTGAGGAAGGGCAAGGCACCAGTGGAGTAACTAGTGAAGTCCGTCTTCAAATGAGGTAGGTTATGATTTTAAAAAGGAGTTAGAGTTTGGACAATAGTGTATATGTGTATGGAATGATTTTGTGTGAATAGGTCTTTGGAAATTGCTTGTTGGTATAGTCTTTTATTGAATTCTATCATTGAAATGATTAGCCATGAAATCATTATTTATATAATGTCGAAATTGAATGTTGAGTAGTGGTTTATATTCATTTGTTTTGTTTGAAACGTTCTTCATGAATTATTTGAGTAATTGAGTTAAAGGAGGTAAGATAAGGCCTCCCCAGGTTCAACAAACAGACTAAGTGGTAAAACACTAAGATGTGTGAATGAATGTTTATAATATAAATGTCTTGCATTGAGTGGCTCGTGCCCGAGGGAAGCTTCCAGGTGAGAAATTATGGTTGAGTGGGTCAGGCTCTGGAGAATCATCCAGACGAGCAGATGAGTGAAAGCAGGTACCATGCTGGTATAGTATATGGATTTATAGAGTCCCCTACAGGTCATGAATGAAAGGCAGAAATAAGAACATCTGGAATGTGTCTACATTGATTTTCAGTGATTGAGTGTTTATGATAATGTGACAGAGGTGTGTGCCCGCCATATCACCATTTGTTGTATTAATTGACTGAATGTAAGAGGTAAGATCAGTCTAGGAATATGAGGACCTAAATGAACTGAACTTATGGTCATGTATTTGGTGCATTTGAATTGTTGATGTGTTTATAATGATCTGATGGTTTATGTGATGTTAAATAAGGACTCATGATGAGTTGTGAAACCTTGCGTGAATGGATCATTGCATATTCCTTGTGATTATTGATAACGACCAAACTACACCCCTCTCGAAGAGAGAGCGGAAATGATCGTTGCTCAAAACAAATATTCCTGACGGATGTTTGGGCCGAATCCCACAAAGACTAGTGAATGATTTGCACAAGCGTTGCTTAGGAAATTTGATTTAATTCCCACCAAATCAAAGGTAATAAAACAGTAAAGTTTTGGGGAGAAAATGAAGTCAATAATATGGTGGAATCTAACTCAGCTAGTTAAAATAGAGAAACAATCAAAATTGAGAGACAATGATGACTGAAGACTAGAGGTGTGGTATAGATGGGGTGTTAATCAAACAAGGATATGCTTTATCATTAAATTGTTGCGAATAAGTGTAAACAACTCTTGACAAGATGGTGCCCGATGTTTTTCAGCCTCTTTGTGCCTTTTTCACGAGTCCTTCCGAACTTCGAGACAAAATTCAATTTGCTCAATAATGTTTGGGTAGGTAGTTGTGCTATTTCTAGCCATCAACCACTAATTAGGATTATGAATATGGGTTTTGGCTATTTCTAACTCAACACCCACACAATCACATCCATTCCCATTATCAAATTCTCCTCCAATACTTAATTTTTCTTTTTTAAGCCAAAATTAAGTAGGAAAATCAAACCCATATTTGCAACTAAGGGAAATCAATTATAATTTGAAGAGAATTCAACATATATATACACTAATTTAGAAATATTAAGATGAATCTAGCAATAACTAATCTCATTNAGGGAAATCAATTATAATTTGAAGAGAATTCAACATATATACACTAATTTAGAAATATTAAGATGAATCTAGCAATAACTAATCTCATTAAACACCCATCATCATACACATCTAACTAATGATTTAGCTACTCATAATTAAGAAACTAAAGGGCATATTCGTTAATAAACTCAATGAGTTCATTACTAAGAGAAAACAAAATTAAACTCAAAATATGCCCGCAACAATGGTTCTACCTTGCTAAAGAAGATGATGAAAATAGGAGAGAGCAATATTCAAATTTCTTCTCCAATGGGGTTTTTCTCTCTTTTAAAAGCAAAAGAAATGTTCAAAGATAAAAAATATGTACAGAGTACTTTCTTCTAGACTCTATACAAAAATAGGAAAATAAATCTCCTCATTTTTAGTGCTAGACATAAGTGCCCCTTTTCAAGCTTTTTTTCGCTTGCAACAAAATAGGCGGTTCGTCGGTTGCAATTCGCGATCCACCACTCCATTTCTTCTACGATCCAGTTCCATTATAGAACCTTTTTGTGGAACCTTCGGAGGTTCACCGATTAATATCCGCGGTTCGCCGATCAATTTCCTATTTGGTCCAGCAAGATCTAGCATTTTTCGGTGATTGAACCAGCGAGTCACCGGTTGACATCCGTGGGCCGCCGATTGCATTTTCTCCTCAAATCCATTGTTGCCTGCAATTGACCGGTGATTTCACGGTGTCCTCCGGTGGAGCACCGGTTTTAACCTAAATTCATCCTTTTTACTCCAATTCATGCTCTTTCTTTTCAACTAAGATACCCGCACATAAAAGGGAAAAAAGGGAATAAAATTCATCTAAATGACTTGAAAACTAAGCTAAAGATCATGCTTATGAGCCTAATGAGTTGGTAAATTACCAACTCATCAAACTCCCAAACTTGAAACATTGCTTGTCCTCAAGTAATGAACTTCTTATCAGTCGAGCAAAAGGAATGACCTGCCACTCCACAGGTGTTTATGCTTCACTAACCACTTAACCTTTGACAATCCAAAACTTCTCACCAACTCATTGAAAAAGAGAAGCAATTTCCCCCTGAATATGTAGAAAAGTTTCAAGAAGCAACCACAATTCAAAGGCATGATCAACAAATACTTCCATTTTTCAAAACAAGGACATAGCTTATCCAATCAAATACACATAGCATCTCAATTCATAATCACTACACATCCAAAGTTTGTCATAGAGCTCGCACTACTCATGCTTCAATCACACCTTTACTTCAATGCAAGTGTGTCCTCAAAAGGGGATGATGCCACTCACTTCAAGAGAGATAATCCCTTTTCTTTATCACGAATCAATGCCCACATAAGGGATTATTAAAAAATATAATCACACTCACTCTCCCAAAAGAAATCTTCATGCACACAACTTGACCCAGAGGCTTTCCCTTCGTGTAATTCTCCACTAATGTAGAGCAGCTACGCCCAAAATCAATTAGGACTCGTGGGTCATGATGAAGGCTAGGGGTAATGGTAGGTCAATTATTTGGATCTAGTGACTAGAACCTCCCTAATGCCTTTAAGTGAATGCTTTAGCCCTTCCCATATACTTCTTATATCACTCCACCTTATTCGTCCTTTCTCAACCATATTTATCTTTTATTTCTCAAAAGGCATTCCAAGTAGTTCCTTTGGCTGTCACATTATTCCTTTTCTAAGCAAGAAGTAACAATATTTCACTTTTCTTTTCTCTTTTGGTACCTTAAGGGTTCTCAACTCATTATTTCATTTCTTTTTCACACACTTTTGTGCTACCTCAAATTAAGGCTTCTCATATTTTCCCCTTTCTCCAAAACTTTCAAACTTAGGCTCTTTGCCTCTTTCTCACTGATTTCCGTATCTCTCCCTATGTCTTTGGGCTTTCAACCCCCACTATTCTCATTCACTTACAAATAGCAAATAGGGAGGATTGGTGGCAAGAACAGGGGATCAAAAAGGGGACATTTTCATGTAATGTGGTTTCCAAGAATAAACAGTCCAAAAGGCTCAACATTGGCTAGCAAAGGAAGACATTTTCGGAGGTCATTTTGGGTAGAGTGACTAGTCAAATGAATGCCTAAAATCATGTTCTAAGTGTAGCTACATCTAGGATTTTTCCTTGAGTCACACTTAGGGAAAGTTCTAGGCAAGAAGAGATGCATAAGATTCACAAAGATCCTTACCACACAAGCCATCACACCCAAAGAGTCCACACGAGTCATTATCATCATAAGATTTAGATTCAAAACATGAGAACATGCAAATTCATAAGCCAAATAGGGAATCTACAATGTAGGACAAGAGAGTTCTACATTTCTAATTTCAAATGCCCAATTTTTCATTTTAGTGTCACATCCCAAATTTTTTGGTGGTACCTCTAAAAACAGTTCCACAAAAGACTCAAAGAAAGACATGACATATTCCCTTAAAAAAGTCGCCTCACAATCTATCATTGGGAATTGTCAACCCGGTTTGACAATCAAAAAGGAAAAGAAAGAGAAAACTGCTCCTTGGGAAAGAACCCAGTATGAAGAAAACCCTTGGAGTTTGATTACTATCTACTATTTACAATAGCGAATAAAATAAAACATGGGTCACAAATTTAGGCACTAAGAACAAGGACCCACTCAATAGCACTAACATCAAAAATGCATTTCATGTTAAGCCCGACAAAGGCTTTCAGAACATCAACTAACAAGCCCAATAAGGGCAAAAAATCATCAAAACAAAAAACATTACAAACCACCACACTCAACCCACCCCTAGGAAAAATAATTTACATTGGCCTCAATGTATGCATGACAATTAAAAGGGAAGGGGACTTCTTGGTATGATCACTCGTCATCCACTTTGTCATCATCATCATCTCCAGCTTGGCCAGCCTTATCCCCATAATCATCCTCGTCACCTAAGCCCTCACACAAATCATAGATAGGGCCTCGAGCTGTGCAAGGGGCAGCCATAGCTACATCAAAAGCACTCATGTCAGTTGCTGCCATAGTCGTTTGGCTCTTCCATTCCTGTACCTCAACTCTGAGTGAGGTGACGGCTCCCTCCACCACACCCACAGGTGAACACAACTTACCTAAGCTATCCTTGAGTGGCTTCAACTCTTTTTTGACTGTTCTCATGATCAATTTTTGGAGGTGCTTAGCTAGACATTGGAGTTGGCTCTCACGAGAGTGGGTAATTTTTGCAAGCTTTTGAAGACCACTGGGATGTGAGGAAGTAGGAGGAGGTGAAGAGCCTCAGATTGATGCACCTCCAAAATCATTCCCGATACCTTAGGATGGGGCATGTTGAGATTAGGGGCATTGGGAGTCGGTTACGAACTAGGGATGAAAGGCTCATCTAGGACCTCAAAGGCCTGCATCTGCTGCCTCATGTTCTTAGGATCATCAACATCTCTCTTATTGGCAACGCAGAGGGGAAACTGGGCTGAANCTGCCTCATGTTCTTAGGATCATCAACATCTCTCTTATTGGCAACGCAGATCACACTAGAGGCAGCACTAGTGGTCTCATCTGGGAAAAGGGGTACTCCTCTTAAGCATAGTTGTGTTATCAGCACCGCATATGACACTAAAGTGCCAGGTTTTCTGGCCTTTCTCTGCATCAGATTGCCCACAATCTCCCCAAAGTTTATTAGGACCACTGTCATGATGCAAAAAACTAGGATGGCAGCTTCCAAGTTCACCTGTTGTTGATTCTTGGATTGCATAATTCTACCGCAAATGAAGTCGAGCTACAACTTAGCCTCAAAAATAGGTCATGGCGAGATATCTTACCACCTATAGATGATCAGAGAGGTGTGACGATGGCGATGAGTGGGGCTATAACAATGAATTAAGCCACTTTGTTGGCAAGACAGACCAAATGTCCTGTACCCTCATCAATTTAATCCTTCCTAAATAACAAATTTATGGTTGTTGGGGTTATGTCAATCTCAACATCCCTTATTTACACTGAGGGTAGGTATGGAAAGTTCTCAATTTTTCCTATGTGATTCATACTCTTCTGTATGGATGGATATGAAGCATAGAATTTTGGTACCAAACTCTTGTAAATATCTAGGAGAGGGTTGGCGAAGACATGCCACTGATGGTCGGTTAACTATCTAGTGATGTTGGGGAAGTCACCCCTCATCCCCGCTAAATCGAAGTGCTTCTCCATAGTGATGGAGAAGCCCTCACAAATAGCATAGTGCCCCTTCATGTTGGGCACACAAAATACTATCACCTCTCTAGTGTTGGCAGGGGCTGAGGAGGCTTTGGATTTGGCTTTCCCCTTTGTCTTTGAAGTGGAGATGGTCTTTCCATTGCTTCGGTCTCTGGAGGAAGACATTTCCTACAAAAACAATGTTAATGACACCCACAATGTTTCCTTTTGTATTTTTCTAATTTTAAAAATGAAAACAACCAACAACTACTCTAAAAATTAAATAATAAAGAAGAGGAGGAATTAGTTGGAAAGAACTAGCAACACCGGCGGAATTTCGGTGAACCACAAGAGGTGGTCTGCGGACTGCCGATGAACCGTCGATAGTGAGCAAAATACTGGGTAGGGAGGTTTCCGCTAGAGACTTATCAACAAACCGCTAGTCACGATCCACGAAATGTCGGGATCAAGGCAGTGGCCTTGAAGCCATTTTTACCCTAACCAGTGTATCATTAGTGTTGCACTGCACCTGACCGGTGAGTAGTCTATGGTCGCCATCCCTATTGACTCATTGAATTTCAACATCAACTCTTATAAAACATATTCACATCTACTAGAATTATTACCTACCCAAATAAGAAGGAACCAAATGATGATTTACACTTAAGAACGGCGTCGCCCGATCTATCATCAAGCAAATTAGATCCTTGTCCTCCTTTGAGGTTACTCAGAATTCACCCCGCTCAATTACATAAAAGTAACTATTTCCCTACACCCATTTAAGCATCAAGCCCCTACTACCCCACAAATTTCACTGTATAAACTTCAACCACGTTCCTTATGTAAGAGCACAATAGTGAAGTTATTGGGGGAAAGGGGAAGTAAAAAAAGGGAGAAACATGCTACAACAAAATTCATATGCACCAAGAATATAACCTGTAACAATATTAAAGTGGTTGAATTTTTACCACGGCGCGAAGCTTGAGAGTAGATGATACTTGAATTAGCTCAACAATGAGGAAAAAGGAAACTTTGCTGGTAGAAAGTGAAAATTAGTGTGAGTTCGGTGAAAGAAATTGGGGTTTTTATATGTGAACAGGAATGAATGGTATTGGTTGAGGAAAAGGTGGGGATATGGAAAAAGTGGATGGTTGGAATGTGGAAAAGTGGAGTGTTGGAAAGATGAAAAGGTGTATGGATAAGTGTTAAAAAGTAGGAAAAAGAGAATTTTGGGAGAATAAAAAGGGGAATAAATCAGGTTTGGGCGATTGAGAAACGAATCTGGGTCGGGTTGGTCAATGGGTTTGTAAAGATTTTTTGAAAAAGGCATGTACTTGTACTAGCGTTTAACCAGCGGTCACCAATTGGAAACGACATTTCTCCACCTAACCATTATGGACCTGAATTTATTCCCAGTTCTCTAGTTTTTGATCGGTGGTTCGTGGATTGAGTTTTTCGTTCCGCCGATGGATCGCCATTTATGCCCCCACGTTTCAGGTGTTTTAACTTAAGATGGCGGTCAAGCAAAGATAACGACTAAAATACGCCTCCTTTTTAGAAAGAGCGTATACAGTTGTTGTATCAAAACAAATATCCTGACGGATGTCGAGGTCGAATATCATAGAGAATTCAGTTGATAATTCAAGAGTTATAAACTAAATTCAAACTAGAATGCATAATTGTTCAACATCTAAAAAGTAAAATGGGGGGAAATTAAAGGGAAATAACTATCTAATTCTAAACTATGACTAATTGGGGGGAATTCCAATTGATGCAATCACAAGTGATATGGCTAGGGGAATTCTATAGATGAGATCACAACTAAATCGGGAATTTCTTTAGTGTCTTAGACTCATAATTAGCATAGATAGCAGTGGATAAGTCACATTCTCTTGTTTTTCAACCATAAGAATGTGTATGCCTTGGGTTCTTTCAAACCCCAAAGTCAATTAAAGTAATCAACCACACAAGCTTGAGGAAGGGCTAGCTATTTCCATCCTTGACCTTTAATGTAGTGAAAATGTGGGTTTTAACTATCTCTAGCTTAATCCCACACACAAACACTCCAATTCCTCACTATTATCTTCTCACCTTTCTCTCTCAAGCAAAAGTAAGAAAAGTAAAGCACAATTCATGTTTGCAAACCATCAATTATAGCAATTATAACTTGGGAGAAGATAATAGATCTACAATTTTAATAAGGATCCAAGAGCAAGTTATCAAAATCAAATAAAATTAATAAACCCACCATAAATATACCTCTAGCTAGCAAATTAGTCAAGCATATTTAAAGATAGAAAGAAGATACCAAGAGGATTCCCCTCACGTTCATCACATTATCTTCACAAATTTGCTTCAAAAGCTCTTACAAAAATGGTGGAATTCCCCTAAAATAGGTTAAAGAAAAAGAAGAAAAGTTCTATCTAACTCTATAATTCTATGGTTAAAGAATTCTACCAAAAATTTCTATGAAAAAGATGAAGTCTAGATGAATGAATGAGTGGTGTACAGTCAAAGTTATGTAAATATTTGTACTTTCTTGTGTACAAGTTTTCCCAGATGCGCTTGAGGGTTTTAGATGCTTTGGAGACCTTTTTGGACCTTTATACCCTTCATTAGACAGCCTCACCGATGTGCAATGATTTTACAGCACTTTCAACACTTAAAACCAAGAAATTATGCACATTCCGAGTATGTTTATATGGGTATGATGTGTTTTGTGCTTAATGTTGCAGGAAAATAGGTTCGGGAGTGAACTGGTCGAATTAATGCTGAAAACATTGAGAGAGCTGATTTACTTAGTTTTTAACTAGAATTTTGGTATTGAGCAATTGTTCTTGATTCAAGAAACAAAAGCAACATTGGAGTTTATTCATCTATTATGGAGTTTTTATTCAATCTACGTGGTTTTTCTTTTATGATAATTTGTAAGTTGCAATTATGATTTATTCAATAATTTGTAATTGCGATAATACAAGCATGAGTAGCTAAACCCATAAACTAGGTTTGTGGGAACCAAGATAAATTTAACACACATAGGTAAAAACACTTAGTGATTCTTTAATGGGTTTTTATGCATGTATTGTTTTCCCTTCGTTTTGATTGATTCTTGACGGTTGCAAATGTTAGGACTTGCCTTATTATTACATACCGGACCAAGGAGGTAAAGAATGGGAAAAGGGATTAACAATGGAGATTTGAGGCTATCAACCCTCATTTAATAGCTTGAACTTTTCTGGGGATAGCTAATCTTATATTAAGGGTAAGGGTCAACGAAAGCACACCTGTATACGGACCAAGTTGCATGGTGATAATCATCTAGATAGGGGACCAACCATTTAGGTGAACCTAACTTACCAATATTGCATGTTAAAAACCGGAATAGATCACTAGTGTATAAGTCTTGTGGTTATGAAATCTTGGGGAACACAATCCTAGTCAAGTCATTAATTGAATGCAAACCAAATTTGATTTTAGCATTCAACAATTTTATTTTGTTTATTTTTCTATATTTTCCCCCTTTGGAAATAAGTAACTCAAAAGTAACAGTTATTCGCATTAACTTAAGTTCTTACCATATTCTCTGTGAGATCGTCCTCAACCTTGGTTGGGTTCTATATTTGACAATCGACCGCTTATATCTTAATTGCGAGGTGTAATTTGGGCGACATCACTCACATGCGAAAGCACTGGCTTTTAGCCAGTGCCAATCCACGGAGCACCGGCTGTCCACTGCCCCAAATATAGCCACAAGCAGTGACCACCTGCGGTTCAATGGGCATTTAGCCGCTGCCCAACCGCCTATCGTCGGTTGAGTAGCCGATCTGGGCAGTCACTTCGGCTTTTCTCCCTTGAGGATCCGCGTTTATCCGATTTAATGCATGTTCTTATACCTCATCTTGAGCTCAAATATTTCATTATATTTGGATCCTCTCCTTCATATGATAACTCATCAAATTCTATCTTAAACTTCATGTGTTTTGCTCGATTTCATACTTTCTCCACCCACGTGAAGTACCTATAAAGAATTAATGAGAAAGGGCTCCAACTAGATTATTGGCCATAGATTTATTGATGGAGTCAAGAGCTCGATAAAAGCTTTGAAGGAGCACTCCATGGTTAGGGCAAAGCGACACTTTCTTTTTGAATCTCAGGCATGCTTTATACAAAGGCTCACCCAGCTCTTTTCTAAAGACTGAAATATCATCCCTCAACTGCAATATCTTCGAGGAAGGGAAAAAACAATCTAAAAATGCTTCTGTCAACTCTTTCCATGAGGTAATACAACCCGGAGGTAGCTCCTCCAACCATATAGTTTCTTCTCCTGTTAAGGAGAATGGAAAGTGTCTCAACCTAATAGACTCTTCGCTTATATTTGTTATGTTAAACGACTGGCAAATATCTAAGAAATTCCTCAAATGATGGTTCGCATCCTCACCCAGTTTACCCCTTAAGAGCCCTTGAATCTGCAATAAGTGTAACCTTGTGCTAGTGACATGAAACACTGGATTCCCCATCGTAGCTGGTAGGCGAATGGCCCCTACAACCTCAGGAATAACGGGGTTATCCTCATCATGCTCCATATTTCTTTCAACTGAACTATCTCCTTCTTGAGAGTGTTGTCTCATATGAATTCACAATTCACCCCTAAAGACAACAGTAATAACAACGTCAAACAACTAAGATGCAAGAGCAATTCAAATTAACAAACAACTCAAGGATATCAAGCGCTAGTCTCAGAAACAGCACCATTTTTAATAACATCCAAACTACACCCCTCTTGACGAGAGAGCATAAATGGTCATTGCTCCAAACAAATATTCCCGACGGATGTTAGGATTGAATCCCGCAGAGACTAGTGAATGATTTTCACTAGCGTTGTTTAGGAAATTTGAATTAATTCGCACCAAATCAAAGGAAATAAAACAGTAAATTTTTTGGGGGAAAATGAAGTCAATAATATGGTGGATTCTAACACAGCTAGTTAAAATAGTAAAATAACAAAAATTGAGAGACGATGATGAATGAAAACTAAAGGTGTGGTGTAGATAGGATGTTAATCAGATGAGGATATGATAGATCATCAAATTGTTGTGAATAAGTGTAAATAACTCTGGACAAGATGTTGTCCAATGTTTTTCAACCTCTTGGATGCCTTTTTCTCGAGTCCTTTTGAACTTCAAGATATAATTCAATTAGCCAAATAATGTTTGGGTTAGTATCTGAGCTATTTTTAGTCATCAACCACTAATTAGGATTATGAATATGGGTTTTGGCTATTTCTAGCCCAACACCCACACAATCACATCCATTCCCACTATAAATTCTCCTCTAATACTTAATTATTCTTTTTCAAGCCAAAATCAGGCAAGAAAACCAAACCCATATTTGCAACTATGGGAAATCAATTATAATTTGAAGAGGATTCAATATATTTACACTAATTTAGCAATATTGTTATGAATCTAGCAATATCCAATCTAATTAAACACCCATCATTACAAACCTCTAGCAATGATTTAGCTACTTATAATTAAGAAAATAAAGAACATATGCATTAATAAACTCAATCATTTCATTACTAAGAGCAAGCAAGCTCAAAATGTGTCTGCAACAATGGCTATACCTTGCTAAGGAAGAAGATGAAAATAGGAGAGAGCAATATTCAAATTTCTTCTCCAATGGGGTTTTTCTCTCTTTTAAAAGCAAAAGGAATGTTCAAAGATGAAAAAGATATGTACAAAGTACTTTATTCTAGACGATATACAAAAATAAGGCAACAAATCTCCTATTTTTTAGGGCTATACATAATTGCCCCTGTTCGAGCGCTTTTTCTCTTGCGACGGAACTGGCAGTTCGCCAATTGCAATTCACATGCTACCGCTCCATTTCTTCCGTGATCCAGTGCCATTCAAGGACCTTTTGGCGATGCTTTTGGTGGTTCGCTGATTTACGTCCGTGGTCCATCGGTCAGTTTCCTATTTGGTCTAGCAAGATCTAGCATTTGTATGCGATGGAACCGGCGAGTCACTGGTTGACATCCGTGGGCCTCCAGTTGCATTTTATCCTAAAATCAGTGGTTGCCTACGATTGATCATCGTTTTGCTAGTTTCCTCCAGTGGAGCGTCGGTTTCACCTGAATTCATCCTTTTTACTCTAATTCATTCTCTCTCTTTTAAACTCAGATACCTGCACATAAAAAGGCAAAAAAGGCATAAAATTCATCTAATTGAATTGACAACTAAGATAAATCTCATGCTTAAGAGCATAATGAGCTGGTAATTGACTTGACAACAAATTTAAAGCTCATTCTTAAGAGCCTACTGAGTTGGTAAATTACCAACTCACCAATTATGATGGGAAAATTGTTTATTTGACGACTATGTGATGCTTGGATCATCATAATAAATAGAATGTTTACAGGAGTTAAGATAATGGCAGATGTGAAGTCGAGTTACTACCATTTGAGTTACTACCAAGGAAGTACCGCTTCTTCAAGACTTCTTCCACTAT
>JACEIK010001196.1:96741-108482 GCA_018107945.1 Datura stramonium
ATTATTATCAAAGGTCCGTCGATGATGCCTACCAGTAGTGTGTTTTGTACTGACGCTTGAACTTCTTTCTGAATGTATAACCCTATATCAGAAGTGCATCACGCCCTCATCTCTAGAGTAGAAGTTGAGTTATATAAAGGTGAGTGGCTCAAGATGTGTTGATTAACCCTTCTGAAGCTGATGACTCTAGTTTAGACACTTATTGCTTTCTTGGCATTTTCTTTTTCTTTTTGATGACTCTTAGACAAAGATAGGTAGATCCTTGTGTACAATGACTATCAGGTTTTGGGAGTGTTTTAAATTGCAGGTTGTTATTATTTCCTTTTTATGTTATTGATGTTACGATATTTATTTTCACAATATGTTCTAATTCAATTGATTGTCAATGGATTTTGGGTAATTAGTTGGGACTCAATGGTTAGCCCACCGGGGGCTTTATGTGGGTGTCAATCATGGCTACTTGGGTCGTGACATGAAATCATGGGGAGTAATATCCTAGGTTTGTCTCAATAATTTGATAAACAACTCAATCATAGTTTAATATTTCTTTTTCTTTTTATTTGCAACCCCCCTTCAAAAATATTGACTACTGATTAATTTAATCACTATTAACATATAATTTCTACCCTATTCTCTGTGGATTGATCTCAACCTATGTTGGGTTACTATATTTGACAACAACTGCTTTATACTTGAATTGCAAGGTGTAATTTCGGCGCGGTCATATGGTGTATGAAGCCTTTAACCAAGCATTGAAGTACTTGGAGTTTAATTAGTGAAAATGAAAAAGTTGCAGAAAATTCACTATGCATATGGCATAGATGATCTACAGGCCGTAGATGAATTTTACAAGTCGTAAGTCGCACCATACGAGGAACCCAAAATTTACAAGTCCCTGGATAGACATACAGCCAACATACGCAAAGTAAAATATATCCACGAATTGTATAATTCCTTCGTAAGTAAAACTTCAAAGAGTGGGCAAGGAGTGATTTCAATAGACGATCCAATCTACAAATCATAGAATGGTTTTACGGTACTTATCTTGGACCATAAGTGGACTTCAGAGATGTAGTTTTCCTCCAATCAACAGATGAAATTTTCTATGACTGCATAATTATTTTACAAGTCGCACTTTGCACTGTAAATGGGACTTCAGAGAGTTGAATTTTCCCCTAGTAAACAGATGACTCAATCTACGGACTGCAAATTAATTCTAAGATCTGTATCTATAAACCATAAGTGGGGAATGTATTCACATAAGTGACCTACAATTGGACTTATGGACCGTGGATTAACTTTACAATATGTAACAGTAACCAGGTACTATAAGTTGTGTCTTTTCTTTGAATCTATATATAGGTTAGATCCAATCTTTCGCTTACTTTATACACCTCCAACTCAGAGAACCCAAGTTCTCTCCCTCTTCAAGCTCTTCCAACTCTAATTAAGTCTCTTCCAAGATCTTTCCATGTGAAATTTTTGCATGCAAGACAAGGACGAGCTTTAGAACAAAACTTTCAGATAAAAGTCAGATTATAAGCCCATGGTCCAACTTTCAACATCATGATTTTAAATAGGCGGCAAGTGGCTAACCGAGAAGGCATACATCTTTTAAGATGAGTGCAAAAAACTATGTTTCTCAATTTAGGAAATGGAGCATGCCTAGTATTGGCGCATCCCCAGATTATTTTCTCCAAAGTGGTGGATACTTAGGAATCTTGCGAGCAATTCAGTTCAGTCACGCAATCTCCCCACAATTTGGCAGCGGTTTAGCCGACTAGACCATAGGGATCGGACTCCATGTTTGTATGATGCACTATGTCAGTTATACCTAAAAACTCCCATAGGATTCTCAGTTCACAGTATGAGCTATAGATTTAAAAGGGAAAATTGCTTGTTTTCTTTCAAAACCCTTAAATTTTACATGTTAAGTTTATAATTGACTTTCTATGCATAGTTTCACTACTTTTCCGTACTTTATGGTTTATTTGTTTCCATCATACATACAGTACGTGTCACGCCCTGACCTAGGTGTTTTGCGTGGCCAGCATTCGATGCCACTACTAGCCCAACCAAACCACATAACATGGCATACACCATGGGCATATATCTAACATAAACAAACTATCAGCTTTGGAAATGGAAATACTTAAATTATAGAAAGACATGCCAAGTTTTACAAAAACATGAGAAACAATCAATGAAGCCTCTATCAAAATGAAATAATTCTTTTATCGGGACAAGGCACATGGGATATAAATTAAATCTAGTAAATTTGAATATAATACTAAGCCCAAAGTAAGTAGAGCTCAGTAATAGCTGAATGAAATAGAATCATTGCATCCAGCTTAATCATCGATGGGAGTACCTGAGTGTTCATTATAAAATAATGCAGCGCCCCTGGAAAGGACATGAGTACATAGGATTGTAATATATGTAATGTGGCTGAATGGAACATTAACACAGATGATAATAGAAAGGACAACAAAAACATAGGCATACTACGAAGGAAATCAAGAATATAAAATCAATAAGTTGACCTTTGAAAAAAAAAACTTTTTAAGAATCATGTTTTTATCATCCTGCATTAATCATTGTGTGAGGTTCTTATTTTAATCAACATAAAACACAATGTAAATATGGAGTCTGATCTTTGTTCGATCAGTGAAGTCATTTCATACCTTATCAAGGTATAAGACATTATAATATAGCTTGCTAGCAAGGATCCATAATTGCCCCTAATAGGAATGCATAAATAGTCGCCCGAAGTAATGGAAATGATCCATAATCTACATCAGCATATGTAGTTTTAGGTACAAAGCCTTAGCGATACTCTCCTTTCATTATGTAGTGTGATTAAATCGACATTAAAATTTAGCAATCAAGCTCATAGTCATAAGTCATCATTATATCATAATCATATTTTGTCATTATCATAAGAATTTTAAACTTTGTAAATCATCATGTTATAATCGTTGTTCATAAAATCATTGAAACATCTTTTTTAGAGGAACAATCATAGTTTATAGAATTGACACTTTTCATAAGAGCACTCACGGGAACACATGGAGTAATAAATAATGATCATAAAACATACATAGGATCTCATTGAGTTTTGAAAATCATTTATAATAGACATATATTCTTGACCTTAACCCTAACAATTCTACAAAAGGGTTTTATGTNCTACAAAAGGGTTTTATGTAAGAATTTCAAGAAGCGTAGTGTGGGGAATGAAACAAGGTGTTCCCTCATGTGAGATAGCCTTATATATCTCAATTGTGATCAAACACCCTAGAAAATCTTATCTTTGAGGAAGAGAAATAGCAAAAACCTTTCTTGGACCTTGAGTTGGGTTTATCTTGATAACTCTAAGATTATGGTGTAGAATCTTATTAGAAGTTTATTAATATAGATTAGGAGTGCTTAGAATTACTTAGAAATATATGGAAGGAACAAATCTTAGTGTTGGATGTTTAGAAGAGGAGATAAAATCGACTTAGGGATTATGGGAGTGAAAATAGAATGAAAATTTTGGGAAGAAGAAAGTGTCACGACCTGAGCATAGACCCGAATGTGAAACGGGACCTAGAACAATAAATATCTCCAAGTTAACCCATGGTACATGAATAATATAAGCATACACTATGTGGAACAAATCTTAATACAAAGTATGAGCGGAAATCAAATATACCATAAAACATAAACGCGGCTATAAGTCAACACCGCTGAGAATCTATACATAAAAGTCTGAAAAGCCTCTAGTCGTAAGATGAATTGTTAGGATGAGCCCCCAACTAGCTCTAATAAGTATAAAACTGAAAGACATAAAAGAAAACATAAGGAAAACTGATGTCCTTTGATGTTATGAGGACTCATCCCAAAACCGAGACTAGGTTGAACTGGAGTAAGAGCGAACCCAATGACAGGGATGAGATTGATGGCTGGTACCTATATCATGAGATGATATGGAAAAAAAGTATGCAGTCAGTACATTGAATGTTCTGAGTATGTCGGATAAGTAAAATATGATAGTAAAAGAGTAAACTGAAATCATGAGTATGAGATAGTCTAAAACATGAGATTCTGATCATAAACTTAATATAATGGTTTATGGTTTTCAAAATGGAATCATAAAGCTAGACATGACTAAAATCGTAAGTAAAATCTAATAAAATATATACTCAGGAAACAAATATCGTAATTTATAATATCATTAAGCATAAACATGAACAAGTGTAGAAAATAATAAAATAGTGGGAGATTCTCATAACTGATAGACTCCAAGTGAGCATACATGGAGCCCAGCTTATAACCCTACTAGGAGGTATGTTCATACCTTGCCAAGGGTATGAACCATGATGGCGTGATATCACTCATGAGCCCATTAGTGTAAGGGAGACACTCTCAACTACTGAGGACCCCTTATCTAAGGGCAAGGGCGACACTCTCAACTAGCTAGGACCCCTCATCCTACAATTGAACGTAGTTATAGGACTTGGGTTATTTGGAACCCGCATCCGTTCGTTGTTAAATACTACTCCCAAAACATACATAGTGCTCATCTCATAATCATGAAACATACATTGTTTTGCATGGGCTATTATAAATCATGAAATTCATAAAACTGTTTGACATACATGAACTAGCCGTGAAAATAATTCTGAGAAATAAGCCATGATACATAAGCTAGAGATCCATGAAATTCATACATAATTGGGTAAATCATCATAACTTCCAAATAGATATTCATGAGAATTTTTCATAGAAATCATGTAATTATAATCGCAAAACATACATAGAATTATGAGGTCACAACCCGAGCTGAGGCCCCCGATCGATACACAGAACGTAGAACCATGAATAGCTCAAAGTTAACCCATGGCATGAATATGATAACTAAAGATCATCGTAAACAAAGTTGATAACTATATTCTAAAATAGCAGAAGTCTAAACAAAAAAATATCTATCCAGTGGTACCACCATAACACTAAATCTGAAGATGAATATACAAGTCTATGTCTAAAAAGCCTCTAACATACTGGCGAGCTGATGAGACAACACCCCAACTAACTCACTAGAAGTCTGAAACTAAAAATAACATAGCTCAACTAACTAAAGATCCTCTAAGGATGAGGAATCACCAATTAGAGAACTGGATTCGAGCTCGGGAGCTGACTAGTAGAGGAACTGAGTCTGAACCTGTATTATGAAACGATACAACATAGAGTATGCTGACAATACTTCGAATGTACTGAGTATGCAAGGTAAGTCAAACATGTTGATTAAGTGAAAATTGAAATCATCCATATCATAAATCATAAAATCATAAGATTGTGAAAGTAAAAGGTACATGTTAATATCTGAAAACATGAATAGACACAAACTGGATCTCATAACTAAATCGAATGACCCAAAGCTGAAACTGAGATATTAAGTAAAATTGATAACCTAAACATTTGGTCAAACCTACTGAAAACATAATATCATAACTAAAATCATGAGGAATAATGTGAGACTCATCATATAACAAACACCATCATGATAGAGCTTACGTGATGCCCAAACTATTACACTCAAGTGGGTAGAGCTGTCTAAAACCTTTCCATGGGTAAAGACGCTACCATGATATTGATATCTAGCTGAAGGCCCCTTAGAGGCAGGGAAAACTCATAAGAGAGGTCCCAATGTAAATATATAAAACTATGTTGGCGCGTAGTTCTGAGATCGGGAAACCTTGGAACCCCATGCCTACTCATTGCTAGACATTGCTCCAAAAAATATGCATAGTTCTCTCCATCATTTTTCAATGAAGCTACAACCACCATTTCTCAAGGAAGCTGATAATGTAATTACATAGTCTAAAATCTGAATATGGGGAATCTTGACTCCAAAACATATCATAAGCTTTACTGGGAGTCTTGACTCCAAAATATATGATAAGCTGATCTTATTAGCCTTGGATAAATAATGAAAACATACTTAACTTGTGTGGGCTTGCCCAAATATTTAAATCATGCATACTTGAAATAGACTTTATAAGTCAAAATCATATATTTATACATGCTAGATATTTCATCATACTTGAAACCATCAATCATATACTATAGTTTTTCATAAACTTGGATAATTGGGGAAAATATTATAAAACTTGAACTCATAAATTGATAATGAAAAACATGCATAGAATGTTCCCATGATCATCAAACATACTTTAAAATACAGAGGGAATCAACCTATAAAAATTGTAAGAAATCTATGAAATTAGATTAAAATCACTTTCAAATCATGATTTGAATTGAGACTTGCTTCATGAAATTAAGGAGAATTATGTGCATGCGGGTTGAAGAAATCCTCATTCATGGCCTCACATACATGGGTAATATGAATCTTCCACCTTTCTTGAAAGCCTACGATATTTGGGGAATAGCTTGAAAAATTCTAGGGTTGATCTCCTATGGGATCCACTAAAGTTGCATGCATAGGAAGGAAATGGGTTAGAATAGGCTAAACCCTCTTAAAACCCTCCTAATAGAGCTTAAAATGATGTGGTTTAGGGCTTAAAAACTTATGAATTACAAAAATACCCTTACTAATTTTACAAAAAAATTAATACTGCCAGTCACCACTAGGGGCTTGATGAGTCATTGGGTTTACTAAGGACTGGTGGTCCTCTCTCATCATCTTCACTGGAAAACTCCTTATTTACTGAACTTCCTCACCCCTCGAGTCATTTGATGAGTCGTTAGGTGCACGATGACTTGTTCCTCAATCTATTGCCAATACTGCCCAAACCCTCCTTCGCACACTTCATGAGGGACACCATGACACGTGGGTGACACGACGACTCCTTCCTTAACCCGTTAAATCTCCTAATCAGCAACTTTCTCTGCGTACTTAACGACCACACTAATGATTTATTGAGTCTCCTGATGAGTCATTCCTCAACCCTTCGCCACTGGTAAAACTCCTTCAAAACTGGGCTCCTCTTAATGGGTTACTTAATGAACCATTAGGCCATACCACTAGTTCTATGACTTAGTGCAGGTTTCCTACTTTCTCGAATTCAACCCTCGTATCTGATCTTAGGGACTTTCAAGACATTACAATATCTTTCTCTTGGGAACATTCATCCTCGAATGTGGGTAAACATACTGACTAGTTGGGGAAAAGAACAGCTACCCCAAATACTGAACATCTAGAGCTAAAACTAATGGAGGGACTTACTCCGGACTTATATACATGACTGAACCGAATTCATGAATCACACACACATGCACTGACATAAAGGAAACAGAGAGACATAAAATAGAAATGAAACTGAATAGAGTACTAAGGAAGAAACTGATAACTAATGTTGGGACTGAGTCAGAAGGGAAAAGATGCGGGTATATAGCAATCATATCTTCTTCTGCTTCCCATGTAGCACGGTTAACAAGCTGATTCCTCCACAAGACTTTCACTAAAGCTACTTCTTTGTTTCTCAACTTCCAAACATGATGATCAAGGATCTCAACTGGCACCTCCTCATACCTAAGGTTATTTTTCACACCAATTCTCTCCACTGGAACAACCAACGTCAGATCACTAATGCACTTCTTTAACAATGATACATGGAATATCGTATGTACTAAAGCAGACTCCGTTGTTTAAGACTTTACGCTTATCTAACACAAAACATGAAATTCATGTTTTTTACCAACAACGGTGATTTGAGTTCTAAATCATGGTGGAGAAGGGTGTGGGGCATGCTTTCATCATTATCTAACCAAGAGAGAAGAAATATACTTGCTTGAAGTGAAGACGAGAGCTTCACCAAAGCTTTTGGGAAGACAACAATGGAGGGGAAGGACGAAGAGAGAGCCACGGCTTAAGGGAGAGAGAGAGAGATAGAGAGGATTTTTTTCTTTTTTTGTCTTTTAACTTTTTGAGGGAAAAGGATTAGTGGGACTTTAAATAAAGTAGTGGGCATGGGATTTTATATAATTTTAAGTTCTTTTGAGCCAAAATTGACTCAAATTGACCAAAATTTTTGGCCAAAGAGACCCTAGTGCGGCACCCCAACCATAGCCTTACCTTTCAAAAAAAATTTCTTCTAAGATTTAACTCCCGGCGCCTTAAGCCAGGCATATCACACTTTTTAGCATAATGTCCCAGCATGTTCTTGCCTCTTACGCCCTATTAGTCTCTACAAAATATTTGAAGGATGGGTTGTCTCCCACCAAGCACCTTAGTTATAGTCGTGGCACGACATTCATAGGTTTTCTCCCATGTAGTGCCTGATTTAACATCGTAGCATGACTATGGTCCCCGTCACTTCTTTATTCGAGTGGACTTGTGACCATATCAAGGATCTGCTAAACTCTTGTGAAGCACATGCTTCTTAATAATCTGATTACAACCTCTTGGTTCTCCCGTTGCTTTCACTATGTAATCCTCATACCGAGGTGGCATTCATGTTGCTCTAAATATTTCAAAAACTTCCTCCTAACTATCTACTCTCAAAGACATCTTGCCCAACTTAATATGTATAATGGCGTCAGTGATGGCTAATAATCCTATTGCAAAAATGAGGGGAACTACTGCATTTGTCTCGTAGTCCAGGATTATAAAGCCCACCGCCAGGATGAAAGGTCCTATCTTAATCAAGACATCTTCAATGATTCCTTCAGGATAGGCTAGAGATTGATCCGCAACCTGCAATGTCACTATGTAGGACGTGGTTCACCTAATCCCAAAGTTCTGAACAAAGATGCAAGCATCAAATTGATGCTTGCACATAAATCACATAAGGCTTAATCAAATTCCTTGCTGCCAATAGTGATAGGGATAGTGAAGATCCAGGGATCCTTTATCTTTTTTAGGAATTTTGTTCTTGATTCGGGAACTACACTTTTCTGTAAGAGCCACAGTTTCAAACTTTGCATGCCTCCTCTTATTGGCCACGATATCCATGAGATACTTGGCGTATTTTGGGACTTACTATGAAAGCTCCACCAACGGAATATTCACATGAACTTGCTTTAACAACTCAAGAAACTTACTACAAGTTGTGTCCTCTGTCTTTTTCTTCAACCTATGAGGGAATGGAAGAGGTGGTCTAGCAACCACAATTTTCAGTCGTGGGTTGCTAGACTCCCCCACCTCACTCTTAGAACTCATAGACTGTTCCTTATCATCTTTTTCTTTTTTGGGGATAGCCTCAACCAGCTCCTTACCACTATGCAAGAAGATTGTGCTCACATTTTCCTTGGGGTTCTTCTCAGTGTTACCCGGGAGTGCCCCCTGTGGTCTATTGTTCTACTATAGGGACAATTGCCCCATTTTCCTCTCAAGCTCATGGATGGACTTATGCATTTCATTAACCACTTGCATTTGCTGCACCATCCATTTCTTCATTGTCTCCTTAAGAGAACTGCTCTACTACTGGCCTTGTGGCCTTTAATAAGTGTTCCGGGGCCTATGGAAGTTTTGATTCCCTCCCCATGTGTGAGTTGCTCCATTTCGGTATCGCTAATTATAGACATTAACTGAAAAACCTCCACAGGACCTTGTTGTCCATAAAATATACAGACTCAGGATTAAAAGGACAACCTATTAGGTGTGGCTTTCTCCACACACCTCATATGATGGTGGTGGGATTTGTACCTACTGTTATTGCTGCTCTTGGTTTCCTGCTGGTGTGGTCACCAACTTACTGATCACATTTCTCAACTAGCTAATGTCTTCTTTGATTTCCACAACACCATCCACCTCAAGCTTTCCTGGCACCTTTGCTGCTGCAAATCCACTGCCTGAGTCTTGATAATCCTGACTTTCTACAGAGTTGAGGTTCAAGAGAGCCTCAATTTCACCATAACTTTTGGACAGAACTGTACCTATGTGGTAGAGTCTAGGAGTATCTTTGACTCGGGCTTCATATCCTCTATGAATTTATGCCCGATTATCTCCTTAGGCTGCATGTGGTGTGGATAATCCCTCAAGTAACCCTTGTAATGTTCCAATGATTGATCTAGAGTTTCTCCATCTTTCATTACGAATCCATAGATCTTTCCCCTTAGTTCTTTAGTTCTTCTAGAAGAGAAAAACTGGTTCATGAACTTATTGGAAAGGATCTCCCAAGTGGTGATGGATCCTGCAGGATCATTTTGACACCACTTCTTGGCTTCTTCAATCAGTGAGAACGGAAACAGAGTCACCTTGACATATTCATCTGACACATTGTGGTAGTGAAAATTTTCACTCAGCTCTACAAGCGTCATCAAATTCCTATGGGGATCCTCGTGCGTCTTGCCTTGAAATTAGCAAGTGTTCGGACCAACCGCACGATCCCTTATTTCAGCTAAAAGTTCTTAGTGATGGACGGTTTGACGATCTCTTTAGGAGCATTCTCCAAATTAGGCCTAGCAAAACGCATCACTGGAACTCTCTCATTCTCTTCATCTACTGACTGCCCGATGATTTCCATAGCTAACCTTCAAAAGGTTCTCTTTGTTTCAAGATCAAGAGAAGCTAAATATGGTCCCTGACTTCTTGTGCTTGGCATACATTGAGGGAAACAAGCCTGTCAACTTCAAAAAAAAAACAAAAAAAACAAATGTAAAATACAGATTAGCGAAACAAAATTCTAACCTACAAATGATTAAACAATATTCAAGTCTCCAACAACAGCGCCAAAAACTTGATGTCACCCAAGCGCATGCAAGCGCACGTGGTTGTCAGGTAATATAGGATTTTGAAGTCCAGATATCGTACCCAAGGGACTTGTCAATTTAATCGTTATAAGGTGGTCAACTTAATTTCACTAATCTACAAAATAATTAAAATGAAGATTGGTGTAGAAAATAAAACTACTAAAACTTCAAAAATAAAATTAACTCAAAACAATTGTAAGCTTGATTGTATTTCGATGATGGTGAAAGACTAGGGTAATGGCACTTGGTTGGTTTCAAGTTGAGTTTTCGAGACGTTATTAAACTGATATGATTCTTCTTATGGTTGATAGTTGCAAGTTACTATCCCATTTCATACCACTATCCCTAGCATCCAAGAACTATTTCATGAACCTTAACGGCTATATCCTTATGGTCACAGGAGAACAATGAAATGACGATTATGCCTACTTATATTTCAACTAAACGGGGTTGAAGAGTATATCCCTATCCTCAACAACAACTTCTATTCTATCACCAATGGGTTCAAGAATCACCAAGAAAAAATGTAGCAGAAAAACTAGAAAAAAAATATTTCTCTAAACAACTGAGACAATGTGTCATGGTCAGCTACAATGACTCGTTGTGCCATTCGTGGTCACCTAGTCTTGGCCACCTGAGAACCAACGAGAAATGGAATGACCCGTTGTGAGAAACAATGATTCGTCCTGTTGGGCGTGGTTTCCCCAAACCAGAAACCCTTCGCAAGACCCCACGACTCAACCAATGAGTCATTATCATAAACAATGACCTGTTTTGAGAGTCGTTATGTAAGATCTCTAAAATCCCCCTTCCAATAAAGACAAGAGGAAACAATGACTCGTTGTTTCCCCAACGAGTCGTTGTCAGCCCCTCTGTTTCAACTTAGGCATTAAAAAAAATATCCCTCCAGTAAACCTAATGATGATCCCGCAAGTGTACGGGCCCGTACAAGTAATACAGTGGCTCTTTTTAAGAACCGGAATGTCGAACCCACAGGAATAGGAATACGGGGTGAAACCTTTTACAGTGTTAATTTACTACAA
>JACEIK010001196.1:132065-150637 GCA_018107945.1 Datura stramonium
GTCAGAATAATTAAAAATGAACCTAAGTGTTCTATTTATACTGGTGAGAATTTTTCCCGGAATAACAAGCAACGTGTCACGGAGTGCATCGCAGAGCACTTCCTCTGTGACATGGTGTAAACGCGGAGGCTCTCTGGAATTTGGCTGTCCAGGTAATTGTCCCCAACGTGGCACGACATGCAACGCGGAGCACGCCCAGCGTGCCATGGTGCAAACGCGCACCTTCACTGGAATGTCAAGATCCATGTAATTAGGTCCAACGTGCCACGGCACAATCGCGGACCCTCTCTGGAATTCCTTGCAATTAAATCTCCTGGACAGAATGCATCCGCGATGGCAGCGTGTCACGGCTCCATCGCGGAGCCTCTTTATTTCTTGCTTCTCTTGGACACTTCCTTGCTCGCTCCGGAGTCCATCTCCGATTCCTCCCAACATGCATCTTAGCTCCATAAAAAGTACGTTTTTCATTGAAAACAACGCTAATCATGTTGGTTAGTATAAATTCACACTTTCCTACAATTTACATGAGAATGTACAAACATTGTTGGATAAACAAGGAAAAAACGATGCNCTACAATTTACATGAGAATGTACAAACATTGTTGGATAAACAAGGAAAAAACGATGCATTTGAGTATCACTTGGGCATATAAATATGCCCCAGATCACCTGCTATATCACCCGGGCAAAGCCAATGTGGTGGCTGACGCCCTAAGTAGAGTGTCTATGGGTAGCGTGGCTCATGTTGAGGAAGGAAAAATGGAATTGGAGAAGGATATTCACAGACTAGCTCGGTTAGTGGTGTAGTTGGTTGATTCAACTGAGGGTAGAGTGGTGATGCAAAGCGGGTCAGATTGTTCTTTGGTTGTTAAAGTTAATTCCAAACCAGATGATGATCCCATTTTACCTAAACTTCAGGAAGGGGTTCTCAGGAAAGAGGTTGAGGCTTTCTCCAAAGGGGGAGATGGTGTGCTCCGTTACTAGGGCAGATTGTGTGTACCGGACGTCGGTGACTTGAGAAAGAAGATATTGGCTGAAGAAGATAGCTCGAGATACTCCATCTACCCTGGTTCTACTTAAATGTATCACTATTTATGGGATATTTGCTGGTGGAATGGCATGAAGAAAGACATCGCCGAATTCGTAGCTAAATGACAAAACTTTCAGTAAGTCACGGTAGAACACTAGAGATCAGGAGGTATGACCCAGGGTATAATCATACCCACGTGGAAGTAGGAAGAAGTGAATATGGACTTTGTTACGGGTCTACCTCGAACTTGTCGGCAACATGATTCTATCTGGGATATAGTAGACCGGATGACTAAGTCAACACATTTCCTCCCAGTTAAAACTACATAATCAGCTGAGGACTATGGTAGGCTTTATATCTGTGAGTTGGTCAGACTTCATGGGGTGCCATTATACATTATTTCAGAAAGAGGTACCCTGTTCACCTCGCATTTCTAGAAGTCTTTTCATAAGTGACTTGGTAGCCAGATCAAGCTCAGAATAAATTTTCAGCACAGATAGATGGGAAAGCTAAGAAGACTATTCAAACCCTAGAAGATACGTTGAGAGCGTGCGCGATCAATTTCGAGTGCAGTTGGGATGACCACTTTCCTCTTATTGAGTTTGCATACAACAACAACTACCACTCCATAGACCCGTTTGAGGGATTGTATGGTAGGAGGTGCAGGTCTCCTATTGGGTGGTTTGAGGTTGGTGAAGCTACTATAATCGGGCCAAACTTGGTTCATGAAGCTATGCAAAAGGTACAACTCATCAGGGAAATATTGAAAATAGCTCAGAGCCATCATAAATCTTATTTTAATATGGGGAGAAGAGAATTGGAGTTTGTTGTGGATGATTGGGTCTATTTGAAAATTTCACCCATAAAAGGGGTGATGAGGTTTGGGAAGAAGGGAAAGCTAAGTCCAAGATATGTGGGACCCTACAGAATTTTGAGGCGAATTGGCATGGTAGCTTATGAGCTAGAATTACCTTCAGAATTGGCATCTGTGTACCCAGTATTCCATGTGTCACTATTGAAGAAGTGCATCAGTGATCCAACTTCATTATCCCATTGGGCAGCGTGGGAGTGGAAGATAGTCTCTCATATGAGGAGGTCCCAGTCCAGATCCTTGACCATCAGGTTCGTAAGCTGAGGAAAAAGGAGGTAGCTTCATTCAAGGTCTTAAGGAGTAATCATCATGTAGAAGGAGCTATGTGGGAAGCCGAAGCAGATATGATTTCTAGATACCCAGACTTGTTCCCTTCCAGTTCAGTTCTGGCATCAGGTACTAAATTCCTACCTAGTACTCTATTCTATCCCATACTCACCAGCTTTATTTAGATTTTCTGTGTGCATTCTAGTTGCATCAGCTCTGGTAGTACGGTAAAGTCAGTTTGGAGTCAGTTACTCCTCCAGAAACCAGCTCATAGTCTTAATCTAGAAATCTCAGCTCTTTTCCTAGTTTTACTACAGTTTTAGTCTTCATTCGAGGATGAATGATCCCAAGGGGGAGATATTGTAACACCCCAAAACTTTTCTAGATCAGAATTAGACAATCCAAGAAAAATTCAACAGAAAAACCTGAAAAAAATTTCTCAAAAAGACTGAGATAATGAGTCGTGGTCAGCTCCAACGACTTATTGTGCCAGTCGTGGTCACCAGGTCTTGGTAACTTGGGAACCAATGAGATAATGAATGATCCTTTGTGAGAAACAATGAGTCGTCCTATTGGTCATGGTTTACCCCAGCCCAGAAACCTTTCCCAGGACCCGGTGACTCAACCAATGAGTCGTTATCAGAAACAACGACCCTTTGTGAGAGTCATCGTGTGAGATCACTGAAATCCCCTTTCCATTGATGACAAGAGGAAACAACGACTCGTTCTTTCCCCCAACGAGTCGTTGTCAGCCCCATCATTTCAACTTAGGAATTCCCAAAAAATTCCTCTAGTGAACCTAACGACTGTACACGACGACCCATTGGTTTAACCAACGAGCCGTTGTGTCACCCGTTGGTTGAACCAGTGAGCCTTTGTGTCACTCGTGTCTTGGTCTCCTAGTTTTCCTTGTCGAGTGACCACCGGAGGAACCAACGACCCGTTGGTTCATCCAACGAGTCGTGGTATTCCCCGTTGCTAGAACCAGTGAATCCAGGACCCAGGTAGTTGAACAATGACTGATCCAACGAGTCGTGGTCTCAACCAATGACTTGTTGGGTGACCCGTTGGGACCCAATCGACCAGATTCTAGATTTGAATTGCAAGGTTAATTTTGTAGTTTACCACCTACCTAGTCCCTTAACTATGTAATTTTGGGTTAAGTCAGGGGTTTTAGAAGGGGAAGCCGATGATTTCTCTCATTTTTTCCTCATCTCTCAACAGTTAAGCGTAGAGTTCTCTTAGGCAAGTTTAGAGCAGAAGTTAGGGAGTTTATTCTTATCAGATTTTTCAAGGATTTATCTTGGGTTTTCTCATCGCCAGGTATGTGGGAATTCAACAAGAGAATAATTCTTCCCTTGCATCCCCAAATTCCTCCCTACTTTTCTTTATCAGTTCTAGCCCTGGAATTATCGAATGTTAAGAAATTTTACTCATACTTCGTCTAAACCATGTGGAATGTTACTTCATGTTAGTTATAGATATTTTCCACCAGTTTTTGACTGAAATGATGTTTATTCTTGTGAAGTAAAATTTAACCCTATTTTTAACTAGAAAATCTTGAATTTTGCAATAGTGTTTGAATATCGAACGTTTGATTGATTTTATAAGTGTTGGGGACTCCCATGTTGTTAGTAGAATTGAAACTAAATCAGATTATTTTCAGTTCAATTTTATCCAAAATGTTAGAATTCTCAATGTAAGACAGAAATGTCAACTGATCAGTTTGACTGCAGAAAATCCCAAGGTGTCAGTAGCACCTCCCAGTTATCAGAATCAGATAAGAACTCTGTTTTTAGTGGTCCACTAGGCGTTCATGATGCTTTAGACTAGAAGCTCTGACTAGCCTTAGGATCCCTGCTTCAAATTACAATTAGTTCTTTAGACGGTTACAACGCTTCCAGATAAGTAGCTCTGACCAGTCTTAGAACCCAGTTCTAGAATCTGGTCTGATAAGACTCTCAAGATGCTTTCATATATGTATCCCTGACTATTCTTTGGCTCCAGTTTTGATCTATCAGCTTAGTAATCAGTCTAGGACTATCCAGTGGGAGTAGGACTTACCACAGAGCGGACCGGGGTTCCAGCGCGCCCAAGTTCCCAGAACTATGTTTTGACCGTAGGTTTCAGTTTTATTTGCTTGATGGCCCTAGACTCTTAGGATCACCCAGTTCATGCCTTTATACCCTGACAAGGTATATTGGGTCCTACCAATGGAATGTATACNCTACCAATGGAATGTATACATCAGACTCCACGTCTAGCTCACGTGGCTATATGTCGGTTATAGATTCTCCCACTAGTCCGCTTAGTTCAGTTTCAGATCAGGTCAGTTTAGTATCTCAGAAATAGGGCATGTTCTTGAACATCAGACAAGTTCTTTTAGACCATCTCAGTTATTTTAGTTTTTACGTTCGGTAGCTTTAGTTAGTAATTGCATGTCTTTTTAGTTCGACACTTTTATTCCACTATGTTATGTTTTCTCCCACTTGCGCAGTACGTTCAAAGTACTAACACATACTTTTATGTTGTATCGTTTGATGATACAACTGCAGGATCTCAGTCTCAGCTACGCTAGTCAATCGCGCTCCGAAGACTTTAGTTGTTCTAGTGGTGAGTCCTCATTCTTCGAAGATGGAGATTATTTAATTCAGTTACATTTTCTTTCCTTTTATTTAGATTTGGAGTTAGCTGGGGGATTGTCCCAGAAACTCATCAGTTGTAGTGTCTTTCAGACACATATTTTGTTTTTCAGACTCGTAGTTTATTTCAAATATTTTCAAATATTATGAACCATCTTTATTCTTTCAAATGATTATATTTTTGGTTTAAACCTCTAGTGCATATATTTATATGTTACTTAGAATTCCATTCTATGATAGACCAGGGGTTAACTTGGGGTTACTTGTGACTCCAAGTACCGTATCCCGTCCAAGGTGTAAACTCGGGCGTAACACTTTGAATTCTCATTCTTATTTATTTTTATCCCTTTCGATTCCCTTTTCAAGTTTAATCGAAAGCGAATAGATCACTTATAAGGTGATCAATCTTATAAATAATAAATTAACACAAATAAATACAAACAACCATAATTGAAGAATCAAAACAAAATTTAATTATTCTTTCAAACAATCAACCATTCACCAGAGCCAAAACCCTAGAATATATGTTTATCCATTTATAGACAAGTGGAACAACAAATATTTAATCATCATCAAACGAAAATATAAAGTAAAGAAGAGAAAAAACTATTTGTAGAATTATGTCTTCCTTTGAACCTTCTTACAAAATTCATAAACAAACCACGAAATGTAAAAATGATTAAATACTGCTCCAATATGTCAAAACCTACTTAACAAATGACCTAAGGCCTCTATTAATAGATGAGCCTTCAAATGACACTTCTGTCCTTCAAAACTTGGCTTTAAAATAAGCATTTTCTGCCACCGAATGACCCTGGCGTGCCACCCCATGTATCTTACCACAGACTTAGTTAAATTTCCAACAATTTCAGCTTCGGACAAGGTCTGGCATGCCGCCCTCTCTATCTTGCCAAGGTGTTCGCCAAATTTCTCTAAATATGGAAACCTCTGGTGCGAGGTGCCACTCATCTTGCCACGTTTTTGAAGTGTAATTATCTGAAGTTCAAGCATTGGCACGACGCTCCAGCCATAGCCGCAACCTAAAGCTTTTTTTTCTAAAGTTCGGTACTTGGTGCGAGGTGCCAGCCATAGAACCAGGCCTCTTCATATCCTCGAATCTTCACTATTTGAATCATTTTGAGCCCATTTTGCTTAGTTTCCTACTCAAATCAACTCAAACAATTTGTTAGCACATAAAACACACACATACATGAATCTAAGCATAAATTAAGGATTATGAACTCAAAACATGATAAAATATGGGTAAAAACATGGAAAATGGGCATAAAAATATGTCCAACATCAATTCTGAGTGAAGAAACTCTACATTAGTGGCGAGTTACATGAAGTGAAAGCCTATGGGTAAAGTCATGTGCATGGAGAAGTATTTTGTGAGAGTGAGTGTTATTGTCCTATTCTATAATCCTTTGAGTCTGCATTTCTTGATAATAAAAAATGGGATTCTCTTTTCTTGTGAGTTGCATCACCCCCTTGGAGAACATGCTTTCATTGGTGAGAAAAAGTGATTGCGACATTAGTGTTGTGAGGTTCAAGGTAAGCATATTTAATTATTTTATATGCTATGTGTGCTTATTTTTACAAACCATGCCCCGGTGTTGGAGGATGAAAACCTTAGTGAATGAGGTGTTGTGGATTTACAACACTTTTGACGCTCAAAACTAAGAAAATAACTTGGACTTAGGTGTGTTTATGTGGATATAAGGAACTTTTCCTTTAGTTGTAGGATAAATTAGTGTTGGACCTAAAAAATGCAAAAGAAAGCCTGAAGTATGTAAAATATGCCCAAAGTGTAGTCCACAGTACGAGCCGTAGGAAGGTCCTACGAGTCGTACAGATAGCCGCAAAAAGTTGCAGAAGTCTAGTGTTAGAGATATTTAATGTACGATTTTCAGTACAAGTCGTACCAACCTTGTACAAGTCGTGGTGATGAAGTCGTAAAAAGAATCTTAAATTTGCAAAGGAGGTTGACTCCTGCTACGGAAAGAAAGTACGAACTGTAGGAAGAAGGTACGAGTCATACCATGGCGGTCGTGATAGACTTCAGAAGAATTTCAAAGTTTTAGAGTCATGCCACGAGAGCTCAGTACGGATAGTAGGATGGAGGTAGGAGTCATACCATGATCCAGCACTTAGCCAAAATCCATCTAGCCATGAAAGGTACAAAAGGATCATATGGGCCGTAGGATGCTGCTACGGGTCGTAGGTTGACTCGTGATGAAGGCGGAACCAGATATGGAAATTCACCCTTTCATCCTACGAAAAGGATTCTTGTGTCTATATAAACACATTTTATGTTTTACATTTAGGTGAATCGATCATAATAGATTAGAGAAGAGATTTTTAGGAGAGAAAGAGGGAATCGAGTTGGTTCAACTTGTGATCAACTTTTTCTTGAATTCTTCTTGCTACTTGTTCTTCAAGATTTTTGTGATTAATTAAAGTAAGTCTTTTTCACATTCATATTTTTAATTATTGATTTATGTTTTTAATCATGAATACAATTCACAACCTTACAACTATGAGAGGCTAAAACCTCCATAATTAGGGTTGTGGGAACCATGGTGGATTAACAAGCTAGGGTTGCACAAAGTGATTTTAAAACTAATACAAATACTTATATTGTATTCTCTTCATTCTTAAACATTTCTTAATGGTGCGCAATGTTAGGACATGCCCGAATTATTTACTTGCTTAGGACTAAGGGGTAGAGATTAGGAAAAGAGAATTACAACGGAGCCTTGATATTGATGATCATTGTATTAACTTGAGCTGCGGACGCATGATAGTTATACCTGGAACTTAGTGATAATGGATAGTTTGAAACTGCTCATGAGAATCGAATGGGTGATTGAGTATAGTCATTCAATAGGGATCGGACGGTCTTTTGAATGAACCTAAGTTATCAGTTTTATAAGTAGGTATTGGTGATAATCACGAGTGTATACCCAAAGAAGTTATGAAACCATGGGGAACACAAATCATAGTTATCCTTTGATATTGACTCAACACCAGATTTTAATACTTTTTTTATTATTGATTTTCTTTAGAACCCCTAATTTTGAAGTAACTATCTCAAAGTTCACTTACCGGCTGTAATCTAGCTATGAAAAAGAACCCTTGCAAACTGAGGAAAGAAAATTTGGAAGTGGTATGAGGCATAGTACGGATTGAAGGTTGTTACCACGGGTCATACTGAGCACTCATACCACCAAACTAAACAAGGTCGCATAAAAATGTCTTTCCCACAACTCGTGGAATCAACCTATGTGTCGTACCATGAGTCGTGGATAATTTCAGAAAAATACCAACGCTGGGCTTCATCAGACGACCTAAGGTATGAATCGTACCTTTGTGGTACGAGTCATACTGAAAAATGGTTAAAATTCTGGGACATCTCACGAGTCGTACCTTCATGGTATGACCCATAGTGGGGACCCGTGATGAGAATCTGAAGATATCCTTTCTAATTCTTCTTTTTCAAAAAGGAATGCTAACTTCTTTCTCTACAGTACAATGACATACAAATGTCGGGCAGACAAAACAAAAGCCCGACGGACACTGTTTGATGAAACAACTGAGTCAGAGTCTGACAAGGCAGGAGACTCACCTAGTGGTTCAATGAAGAGTATCAAGTGGACACTTCAGATACGGATGGAACCCGAAACACTAGGGAAAAAGCAAAGGCCCAAGCTGAAGCAACCACTGCCAAATCTGCTCAAGCTCCCCAATCTGAGGAGGGAGTTAGAGAGGAACGACAAAAGTCAGGAAGCGACTCCAATGCTGAAGAAGGATCAGGGGAGACCCCAAGTGAAGAAGAAAGTAGAAGTGAAGAGTCAGAGGAGGAGGTTCTTGATGCTGCAGAAGAACAGACCCCACCCAGAGCAAATCAGACAATTCGGTGGAGAGTGGTGGGAGCGAAAGAAATCTATGAACAAGAAATCTCTCTTACCCCCAAGAATAAGCCAAGGAGGAGCATCCAAGAAGAGCTGCAGATCCTCAAAACCACACTGAATGAATTTGAGGAGATGAAGTGGATTTTTAGCCTCTAAGGTTTTGAGTAGATGGGCAAGACTCCAGCACTGTACAGAGAAGCGATTGTCTGGGACTTTTATGCAAACTACTTGGTCACCATAGAGGTAAAAGAAAAAGAAGGGCAGAAGGTAAAAGACCAGCGTCGTTTGGAGATTGTTATGGTCCGAGGTTGAGAGGTTGATATATCTAAGTAGACCATTGCTCGAATATTGTATGGACCACAATTTGTGCCTACCAGGATGATGCCAGAGTACGATTACAGGGTTGCAATGAAGCATATTAGATCCCTGACTGTGCTGGAGAGACAGAGGTAGCTTCAATGGATAGTAGGGGTGATTGCTAAGAACAAGGATGAAGCTAAATAGGTTACTGGTGGAAAGCAGGTGACCAAGAACTCATTCAACTTCATAACAAAAGCCTGCTAGACACTAGTGCGCCACTGGTTAGCACCTATAGTCAATGACAACACATTGAGTGCCGACACAGTGGCTTTGGTGGCATGCCTCATGTCTCTTTATGCCATCAATATCTCGAGGATCATAGCAGATGAGATACGAGAGAGGTCGGTGAGAGTGAGCACGACTATCCAATTTCTGAGTCTTGTGTTCAGATTCTGTATGGAGGCAAAAGTTCCATGCGGTGACGAGCGATTGATTGGAGGCCAAAGAACTGCAGATATAGGACTTATCTAGGATGAGATGAACCCGGTAAACAAATCAAGAATTCCCACAGCAATTCCAGCAGCCTAGACAGCAGAGGACGCACAGGTGAATATCCCCATTACACAGGAGTTGAGCGAGACACCGACTACAAACACTGGTCATTAAGAGTCAGCTCTTAGCACCTCCGCTGCACCATTGCCCAACATGTAGACTCAAACACCAGCAGGGTATACCTTGGTACCACAGGACTTCCTCCAAAAGTTAGAAAAATGATTGACCATGGAGGAGCGAAAGATTCAGGCGATGATGGACAATGTAAAACCATGGGCCAAGTTAGAGATAGATGCAGAAACTCAGGCTCTACATGCTTTCTTAGATAGTTTTCCGAGCCGATTCAATGTAAGGATAGCTGAGAAGATAGATACTATCAGTGTGCGGAGTTGAGGGATCTTCGGAGCCAAGTTGTTGAGTTGTAATCATGACAACCAACAGTTTTAGTAGCCCCTACTCTTCCGGACCTACATGTCGAGCCTGATGATGAGAATGATTTGGTGGCATATTGGGAGCCGACTACAGCTATGGAAAAGGGTAAGAAAAGAGCTTTTGAGGATGATAGAGAGGAGAGTATGATACAGAGAAAGAAAAAGGAGAGAAAAGAGCGCAAGCGGGCTAAAGCAAAGAGCATGCGGACTCATCACACACATATGTCTGAGCTGCATGAGAGAGCTAGAGGAGCAGGCAGCTCCGCCATACCTCAGCCCGAGCATGCCAGTGGTCGTGACCCTTCGAGAGAGACACATTCAGCCACGAAAATTACAGAGGCCGTCAAAGCGGACACAATCACTGAGGGGGGACCATTCCCCCTATTGACACACAATTGAGCGCGCCGGCCATCGTTAGCATCACTACTACAGCGAAGGTACCACCTCCGCGAGATGGCAAGAGTGACTAGTACGCCACAGGTATGTTCTCTTCCCTATGTTCTTATAGATGATGCTTCAGGGACGAAGCTTACATTTTAAAATTTGGAGGGGGTATATTTGTGATTTTTGGGATTTTTGATTCGTTTGAGGATTTTTCTTGTCGTGTTTCTTTTCCCTCAGACATGCTATCTAGTAGAACCAGCTTGTGTAGGATTTTTATTTTAAGTTTTTGATTTTTGTTTAATTATAATGTAGCTTAGGAGTACTCATCCAATAAAAATGTACTAGTTTTGGTTTTTGAAAAAAATGGACCCTTTTTAAAAAATTTCTGATGCATTAACTATGTATTTGTGACAACATGCATGATTGATGTGGATCTTTTGATGTCATTTAGTTTGTCAACATGAGTAGTCTTGTTAATCCATGTATAAACCAGATAGGTGAGGTTAAAATAGTTTATGTACTATGTATGAGTGAGGTATAGTATTCAGTTCGGTATTGTGTTGAAGATCTAAAACTTGCTTGGTTGGTCTTTGCATAGGCTAAGGATGGTTGGTTAGGATATGATCATAGGCCATTTTTGTTTATCTCACTTTTAGCCTTTATTACCCTACAAAAGTTGCATGAATCCCTTGATCCCAAGTTTTAGCCTTAATAGACCATGTTTCTTTGATTTACCGATTAACCGTACCCATTTTTTTTACAATGAACCTGTTTTTGCCCTGGTCCTTCCTTGGATATTGTGAACCTCAACAAAAGAAAAATGCTTAAGTTGAGGGTGGCTAGAGTAGGGGTTCATAAATGGTGGGAATGGAAGAATGGAAAGAGAAAAAGAGAAAAGAAATGGTGAAAAATAAGGTGTGGTGAAAAGAAAGAAAAAAAAGAAGATGAAAAATATTGAGAATCTTAAAAAAGTAAACTCAAAAGAAAATGAAAATAATGAATTAGTTAAAAACTAACCACACCCATGCAAATGTGTAAAAAGGGGTGAAAAGGGAAGAAAAAGTAATGAAAGAGTAAAAGGGTGAAATAGATGAAAAGTGTAGCCAATGTATGTAGTGCCAAGGAAGGAATAGTGACTTATAAAATCTCTCATCTTTATCATGTCCAGCCCTAAGCCTACATTACAAGCTATATCAAGTCCTATAGTGATCCTAACTTGACCATCTGATAAACGAAATAATAGAAAATAAGGGCAACCCTATAGTATCTAACACATAATACTTGTAACTTCTTTGCGAGAGTGAGAGCCTTACTTTTCTAGTCGCATGTTATGTTTGACATCTCATATCTGAGTGGGGACTTTATTTGTGTGAGGGTATATGGATTATGTTTTATTTTACCATTGGTCTGTGTGGAAAGCATTGGTGATGACATAATTTCCTGTTGATAGATAGATGACATGTTTTGATCCCTGTTTTTATGATGTTTTGAGGTTTCTTGTAATGCATTCGCTGATCTTGTTCCATGATAAAGGGTTAATAGAGTTTGTATAGAGAGTGCAAGTTTTGTTTGGATATTAGTTGTAGTATCTTCAGACTATTTTCTAGTTGAGCGTCGTGTTTAGTTTTTATTTTCTTTGCTTGAGGACATGCAAAAATATTAAGTTGAGGGTGTTGATGTGTTGTAGATTTACAACACTTTTGACCCTCAAAACTAAGAAAATAGCATGGACTTAGGTGTGTTTATGTGGATATAAGGAACTTTTCCTTTTGTTGCAGGATAAATTTGTGTTGGACCTAAAAAATGCAAAAGAAAACTTGAAGTATGAAAAATATGCCCAAAGTGCAGTCCACAGTACGAGCCATAGGAAGGTCCTACGTTGTACTGATAGCCGTAAAAAGTTGAAGAAGGCTAGTGTTGAAGAGATGTAATGTACAATTTTCAGTACGAGTCGTACCAAGCTTGTACGAGTCATAGTGATGAAGTCCTATAAAGAATCAGAAAATTGTCATAAGAGGTTGACTCCTAGAAAGAAAGTACGAACCGTAGGAAGAAGGTACGAGTCGTACCATGGCGGTCGTGATAGTCTTCAGAAGAATTTCAAAGTTTCAAAGTAAAGCCACGAGAGCTCAGTACGGATCGTAGGATGGAGGTAGGAGTCGTACCAGGATCCAGCACTTAGCCAAAATCCATCTAGCCATGCAAGGTACGAAAGGATCATACGGGCCGTAGGATGCTTCTACGGGTCTTAGGTTGACTCGTGACGAAGGCGAAACCAGATATGGAAATTCACCCTGTGGGACTAGGAAAAGGATTCTTGTGTCTATATAAATACATTTTATGTTTTATTTTTAGGAGAATAGATTAGAATAGATGAGAGAAGATATTTTTAGGAGAGAAAGAGAGAATTGAGTTGGTTCAACTTGTGATCAACTTTTTCTTGAATTCTTCTTACTACTTGTTCTTCAAGATTTTGGTGATTAATTAAAGGAAGTCTTTTTCGCATTCATATTTGTAAGTATTGATTTATGTTTTTAATCATAAATACAATTCACAACCTTACAACTACGAGAGGCTAAAACCTCCAAAGCTAGGGTTGTGGGAACCATGGTGGATTAACAATCTAGGGTTACACAAAGTGATTTTAAAACCAATACAAATACTTGTATTGTATTCTCTTCATGCTTAAGCATTTCTTAACGGTGTGCAATGTTATGACATGCCTGAATTCTTTACTTTCTTAGGACTAAGGGGTAGAGATTAGGAAAAGAGAATTACAACGGAGCTTTGATCTTGATGATCATTGTATTAACTTGAGTTGCGGACACATAGTTATATCTGGAACTTAATGATAATGGATAGTTTGAAACCGCTCATGAGACTCAGACGGGTGATTGTGTATGGCTGTTCAATAGGGAATGGACAGTTGTTTGAATGAACCTAAGTTATCAGTTCTATAAGTAGGTATTGGTGATAATCACGAGTGTATACCCAAAGCAGTTATGAACCCATGGGGAACACAAACCCTAGTTATCCTTTTATATTGACTCAACACCAGATTTTTAATACTTGTTTCTATTATTTATTTTCTTTAGAACCCCTAATTTTGAAGTAACTACCTCACAAGTTTACTTACCAGCTGTAATCTAGCTCTTCCATATTCCCTGTGGGCTCGACCCCAACTTCTAGTTGGGTTCTTTATTGACAACGTTCACTTCATACTTCAGTAAGAGGTGTGGTTTGAGCATTATCAATGAATCATGCCTATTGATTGTGGTTACCTCTTGAAACTTTTGCAACATTTTTTGGGGAGTCTCTTCTCTTTTCCTTGAGTCGGTGAGAAATTTGTGGGTTGTCATAGGTTTAGTGGTGCTTGGTTCAAAATCTTGTACGGTTTAACTTGCTATTCAATTTTCTCAGTTGTAAAGAATTGCATTAGTTGAGGAGAAACAATAGTTCAAGTTTTGGGTTTGTTGAGTTCGTAATTTACCAACACATTAAGCTTATAGACATGAGTTTGTGCTCGATTTTCAAGTCTTTTACATGGATTTTATGCTCTTTCTCCTTGATCTTTGCAGGTATTTAATTAGAGTAGAAAAATTAGGAAATTCATAAAAAAGCATGAAAATGGAAAAAAGGACCGGTGCTCCACCAGAGGACACCGGCGAAACGCTGATGGACAGCAGATTTCTATTGTACCGATTGAGATGGGCTACCAGTGGACCACAAAAAAGCATCGGAGAAGCACCGGTGCCAACACCAAATTTCTCTAGAACTTACTGGCCATCAGCTGTGACTGACCTTTGGATGACGGACTAGCACCAGTGAACCACCGGTGTCTCATAAGTGATGCCCGACAAAAAACGAAAAAAGTGTCCAGCTCATAAATATAGGAGCATTCTGGTACCCTACTTTTGAACATCTCAAAAAGGATCTGAACATTCTATTCCAATTATTATTCTATTGGAATTTTATTGAATAGAGAGAAATAGAGAAAGAAGTAGGAGAGAAGCACTCATCTTCTTCTTCTTTGAAAAGGTAGAAAACTCATTGGAGATCAGAACCTTGTGGTTTAATTTTTCTAACTCTTTTTTTTGAATGGACATTGAATTATTATTGAATGCAGTGTCTTCTTTTACTTACATGAGTAGCTAAATTCCTTGCTAGGGGTGTGTGAATGATTGGGGTTGATTTGGAGTGGGTTTTGTTCAATTGATCTTAGATTTACTCAATTAGTATAATTCTAGTGTTTTCATCTAAGTTTTAATCTAAATACTCATAGTTGCAAATGTAGGTTGTATTAATTTACTCTAATTTTGCTTGAAAAAGGAATTTAGAGTATTGGTGATGAAACATTAGTGAGTAATTGTGTGTTGATCATGTGGGGTTGCGCTAGAAATAGCCAAAACCCATTGACAAACACCCATTGAGAATCAAAGCTAGAAATAGTTGATTCTTACCCAAGTTGATGTAGCTGTTCAGAAAAAGACTTTGGGGTTTTAGAAAACCCGAGGTATAAGGCATCTAATTGGTTGAGAAACATAGGTACCACCTCGTCCACAACTAATTATACTACTGAGCATTTCTATGAGCAGTTAATAATCCCAATCTAATGATGCCCCGATAACATCACACCCCTAGTAGTCTCTCCTTTGGTATTTTCATCACTTTGTCCCTGTTTTCGTAAGCAAATTTTTTAATTCAATTCGACAAGTTGTGACTTCCCAAATTTTTACTTTATTGTTTTTGAGACATTGATGAAAGTTACTTCAATTTGATAGACAACTCTTGCGTGATCAACTAGTATTCCTTATGGGATTCGACCCCTACATTCATCGGGTATCTTTGTTTTGCCAATGACCTTTTAAACTCTCTCATTAAGAGAAGTGAATTTGGACATTACCAAGCATTTATGAGTCCAAATGACATGACCAGGAACTCATAATGTCCATACCTGGTCTAAAAAGTTGTCCTTGAAATATCCTCCGCACAAATTTTCAACTGATGATAGCCCAATCTCAAATCAATATTTGAGAACACTGCTGCACCATGTAGCTAATCAAACAAGTCATCTATTTGGGGAAGGGGATATTTGTTTAGAATGGTTACCTTATTTAGTTGATGGTAATTCATGCACATTTGCATGCTATAGACTTTCTTTTTCACAAATAACATAGGGGCACCCCACAAAGAGACACTCGGCCTTATAAACCCCTTATTACGGAACTTTTGTTATTGCTCATTGATTTCCCTTAACTTAGTTGGTGCTATCCTATATGGTAGCATAAAAATAGGCCTTGCCCCTAGCTCTAGCTCTACGTAAAATTCAATGTCGTGGTCTGGCAGTATGCCTGGAAAATCCGTAGGAAACACCTATAAGAACTCCTGAACAATAGGAACAGACTCTATAGAGGGACCCTTTGAACTGGTATCTCAAATGCGGGCTAGATAAGCTGACATCCTCGCCCTATCAATTTCCAGTGCAGATATAGGAGATAAGCTTCTTAGGAGTAGGTCTATAATTCCTTTTTCACTCCAACCTAGATAACCCTGGAATTGCTATGGTGACTGTCCTAGTATGAAAATCCAGAATAGCATGGTAAGGAGACAACCAGCTCATTCCTAGGATAATATAAAAGTCTATCATGTCTAAAATCACCAAGTCTACCCACATATCACAACCCATAAAGTCCATCGAATAAGCGCGGCAAACCCTATCCACCACCACAGAATCCCCAATAGGAGTAGAAACATGAACCAAAATATTAAGAATATCACAAGAAAGTCTAATCCCACAGCACAATAAGCAGACACATAGGAAAAAGTAGAACCAGGATCAAATAAAGTCGTAGCCATTTTTCCACACACAAGAATAGTATATGTGATAACTACATCTGAAGCCTCTGCCTCAGGTCGACCAAGGAAAGCAGAAAAGTGGGCCTAACCACCTACCCGAGACCCGCCCATATTGGGTTGTGTACCCCCTGTGCCAGATTGAGTACCACCCCTTCTAGTTTTGACACCTTTTCTACCCAGCTGGGTGCCACCTCTAATTACTGGTTGACTGCCTCGCTTGAGCTGGGGACAATCCTTGATGAAGGAGCTACTTCCCCTGTCTACGGTAGTTGGAGCTCTGGGAGCTGGATGTGGAACAATTTGACCGCCCAATCCAAATATGGGACACCGTCTACAGATATGGCCATACTCACCACACTCATGACATACCATATCAGTCACTGTCTTCTAAGCTAGAATGGAGGACATAGGGTGAGCCCCAAAGTCTGAATGAACCATCTAGGTGCTTCCAACTACACCTGAAGGCTACTAAATGGTTCCTGGCGAACTCCTAGCTGATACCTATATAGCCGACTAAACAAGGCACCTCGAGCACCCTAGGGAATTGGAGCCCTAGCAATAGAACCAATAAAAATACCCACCTTCTAATCTTTGTTCTAGGCATTTCTTGCATAACTATCTTACTTGACCCCTCCTCATTTTTCACAAACTCCACCACTTCCTAGAAGGTCTTACCTACTGAGATCACATGAAGGGTTGACAATTGATGGCCCACGTTCATGCCCTTAATAAACCGTCTAATCCTCTTCTCCTCGGGGGGAAATAATGACAAGGCATACCTGGACAGTTAATGAAACCGGGCCTCATAGGCTGCAACTGAGGAGATCCCTTACTCAATGTTGGTGAACTCGTCTTGCCTCTGATCTAACAGGGTACGAGGTACATATATTTCTAGGAAAGTGGAGGAGAACTAAGTCCAAGTGAGTTGCGATGATCACGTCAATCTGCACTCTACGAATGCTCTCCACCAGAGCTTAGAGTCTACCATCAACAAAAAGGTTACAAATTCCACCCCATACTTCTCCACTGCCCTCATCTTATAGAGCCTCTCATGGTAGTCAATGATTAACCCATAGGCCTCCTCACTCTCGATTCTATAAAAGGTAGGAGACTTTATCTTTATAAACCTCTAGAATAGATCATGTTAATCTCCCATCATTATCGGTGTTACCACCAGTCTTGGAAATATGGCAGCCTCAAACATATCATCCATACGAGGAGCCACAAGCGGCTGCATGTTGTATCCCCAATTACTGCTCTACTGGAGTTGCTGGTCCTACTCTGTTACCCCCGAGGTCTCTAAGAAAATATAGTACGTGAGCCAAGACCTCGGAGGACGCTAGAGAAGCTGTAGTCTCTCCCTGTGTCGGTACCTCCACCTCCACTGCCACTCCTGAACAACTAGAGGCACCGGGGATTTTGATCATCCCTAAGCAAGACCAAGAGTACAGGCCCTACCTCTGGCAATAGGATGCCTTCACTCGCAGCCTCTACCTCGTCCCCTTCCATGAGCTATAGTTTCTACGTTTTTCTTGGGTTCTTCCTCTCTGATTCCTCCTGCACGTCTCCTCACCATCTATTAGAGAAAGAAGGAAAGACATTGTTAGATATCAATTTGGATCACCAGATACCAATTAGAATAAACTAATAGCATGAAAAGGGAGAGAATGAAGGAATTTGCCTAAAGTCCTGTAGACTCCCAAAGATAAGTAACGACATATCTGCACCGATCTACGGGATTCTACAAGACTCATCCTTATACAATAAGATTAATGAACCTAGGGCTCTGATACCATCTTTGTCTTGACCCCAATGGCCGTGATTGGTACCCATACAAATCCCCGGGGGCGAATCAACGTGTCCGAAAATAACTATTCTTCTGCATTAGTCATACAAAGTGATAAGCACTCTAAATAAAATAGTGGAAGACTAGAATAATTAAAGGAAAATAATTGCTAAATCTATCTGTTACATCCTCAGAAACTGCATGTTATTGTACTTGAGCACATCTACCTAATATCATCTAAAAAGGAATAAAGTGAGAAAATAAACGAATCATTGTCTGAACAAAAGACATCTTTTGTGGTGGAATCATGGCGGCATGACCGGATCCGCTGACCTCTCCTATTATATGATGCTGCTCTACAGGTGGGATCGAGAGGAACTACCCGGGTCACAATCTACACTTAGAAAAGTAGTGCAGGACTAGTATCAGTACGACACAATGTACTGGTAGGCATCATCGGCAGACCTTAGATAATAAAGAGCATACAACTAGTGAAATAGCAATAAAATTCATGAAATAATTACTAAATACATAACTCT
>JACEIK010001196.1:150857-170033 GCA_018107945.1 Datura stramonium
CCAACGATCAATTCATACACTTATTTATCAAATATAAACACGTGAATCCTCAATAGTTAATTCATCAACTCATCAATGAAATATGAACACATAAATTCTCACAATCAATTCATTAACTCATATATCAAATATAAAAATGTGAATCCTTCATAGTCAATTCATCAATTCATTTATCTTTGAACACATGAGTTCTTGATAACTCTCAAATACACTCCTCGTTTAGAGAAAGTGTAAGCGATCGTTATATCAAAATAAATATTCCCGACAGATGTAAGGGTCGAATCCCACAGAGACTAGTGAATGATTTGTGCGGTGTTTTTTTAGGAAATTTGAATTAACTCGCACCAATTAATAAAAATAAAACAGTAAATTCTTTGGGGAAAAATGAAGTGAACAATATTATGGATTTTAAACGAACTTGCCAAAATAGCAAAATAACCAAAATTGATGGACAATAATGAGAGAAGACAAGAGGTGTGGTGTAGATGGTGAGATAATCAAATAAATATATGTTAGCTCATCAAATCATCGCTAATAAGTGTAAATAACTTTGGACGAGATGGCACCTTATGTTTTTCAACCTCATGGATGCCTTTTTCCGAGTCCTTTCGAACCTGAAAAAATAATTCAATTAGCCCAATAGAGTTTGGTTTAGTTGCTGAGCTATTTCTAGCAATCAACTACTAAAATGGATTATGACTATATGTTTTGGCTATTTCTAGCCCAACTCCAACAATCACAACCATTCCCACCACCAAATTCTATCCCGATACTTGAATTATTCTTTTTCAAGCTAAAATCAAGCAATAAAAGTAAACCCACATTTGCAACTATGGATCATCAATTATAAATTGGAGAGAACTTAACATATTTACAGTAACTAAGAAATATTAAGATCAATCTAGAAATACCCAATCTAATTAAGCACCCATCATCACACACCTCTAGTTGATGATTTAGCTACTTATGATTAAGAAACTAAAGAGTATATATTCCTCAAATAAACTCAATGATTTCAGTAGTAAGAGCAAGCAAAATCAAACTCAAAATATGTCTGCAAAAACACTTATAAATTGCTAATGGAAAAGAAGAAACTAAGAAAAGTAATATTCAACAATCTTCTCAAATGGAGTTCTTCCCTTTCCAAGGAAAAATGAATGTTCAAAAAGCTAAAAAGTATAAAAATTCTATACAGACTAGCAGCCCTTTTATAGGGCAGCATACAACATNAAAAAGCTAAAAAGTATAAAAATTCTATACAGAGTACTTTCTTCAAGACTATAACCAAAAATAGGTAACCAATCTCCTTTTTTCTCAATGTTGGATGTAATTCCCCTGTTCAGGCATTTTCTCACTTGCATGGGAGGCGGCAGTTCGCCAGCTGCATTCCGTGAACCATCGACGATCATTTACTGCACTTCTAGTGATTCTCCAAGACCATTCGACGACACCTTCGGCGATTTTCCAGCCTTCATCTGCAACCCACCGATTCATTCACTCCTTGGTCCATAAAGTACAAGAACCTATAGGGATTTAGCCGGTAAGTCACCGGTTTGTGTCTACGATTGTCGGTTGCATATTATCCTCAAGTCAGTGGTCATCTGTGTTTGACCAGCGTTTCGCTGGTTTCTTCCAATGTAGCACTGGTTTTCACCTAATTTCATCCTTTTTACTCCACCTCTTGCTCTTTCTCTTCATCTCAGATACCTGCACATAAAAAGGAAAAAGGGACATAAAATTCAACTAAATGACTTTAAAACTAAGCTAAAGCTCATGCTCAAGAGCCTAATAAGTTGGTAAATTACCAACTCAGTCAACTACCAAACTTGAACTATTTGTTTGTCCTCAAGTAATGCAATTCTTATCAGTTAAAAACATGCTACTAGACAAGAGCTTAGACATCAATGACCATTTACTCCATGACAACCCAAAAAATGCTCACTAACCCACCGGAAAAGAGAAAAAATTCCCCAAGGAAATTAAAGGAAAATACATAGAAACATTTCAAGAGGCCACCAAAATTCAAGGGCATGATTCACAAATTCTTTCATTTTGCAAAACAAGTACATTGCTTATCCAAAGAAATACACATAACATCTCAATTCATAATCACTGCACATTCAAAGCTTGCCTTAGAGCTCGCACTACTCATGCCTCAATCACACCTTTACCTTAATGCAGGTGCATCGTCAAAAGGCATAATTCAACTCACCAAAGAGAGAATCCATTTTTCTATCATGAATTAATGCACACAAGAGGAATTTTAGAAAAAGATGGTCACACTTACACAACAAAAAGAAATCTTCATGCACACAACTCGATCCATAGGCTTGCCCTTCATGTTATTCTCCACTAATATAGAGCAGCTACACTCAAAAGTCAATTAGGACTTGCGAGTAATGATGAAGGCTAGGGGTAATGGTAAGACAATTTTATGGCTCTAGTGACTAGATCCTTCCCAATGCCTTTATGTGAACACTTAAACCTTTCCCATCTAACTTTTTTTATATTTCTCCACCTTATTCCTCCCTTTTCAACTATTTTTCTCTTTTATTGTTCAAAGATCTTCCTTGTAGCTCCTTTGGCTATCACATTAAGCCTTGTGTAATCAAGAGGTAACATTATTCAACTTCTCTTTTCTCTTTTGGTCTCTTAAGGTTCCTTATCTCATCATTTCATTCTTTTTCTCACAATTTGGCTCTACCACAGATTTATGTTTCTTATATATCCCCTTTCTTGAAAACACCCAAACTTAGGCTCTTTTCCTCTTAATCACAGATTTCATTATCTCTCCCTAGGCCTTTGAGTCTACAACCCCTATTTTTTTCATTTGCTTACCACTAGGAATTAGGGAGGATGGGTGCCAAGCAGAGGGAAGAAAAAAGGGGACACCGGCTTGTAATGCGGTTTTCAAAAATAAACAATTCAAAAGGCTCAACATTGGCTAGCAATAGAAAACATTTTTGAAGGCCATTTTAGGTAGAGTGACTGGTCAAATGAAAGCCTAAAATCATGTTCTATGTGCAGCTACATCAAGGATTTCGCCTTGAGTGACACATAGGGAAAGTTCTTGACAAAAAGCTATGCAAGAGATTCACAAAGATCCTTACCACACAATTCATCACACCCAAAGATTCCACCAAAGTCATTATCATCACAAGATATTTATTTAAGATGTTAAAGCATGCAAATTCATAAGACAAAAAAGGAATCTACAATGTATGATAAAAGAGTACTACATTTCTCATTTCAAATGTCTATTTTTTTCATTTCCCATTTTCATGTCACATTTCAAAATTTTTGGTTGTACCTGTCAAAACAACTCCACAGAAGACTCAAGAAAGACATGGCATTTTCCATTAAGAGAGCCGCCTCACAATATATCATTGGGAAGTGCTAACCTAGTTCGAAAACAAAGGAAAAGAAAAAGAAAAATACTCTGTGACAAAGAACCATGGTGTGAAGAAAACCCTTTGAGTTAGATTATTATTCTACTATTTACATAGGCAAACAAAAGAGTTTGGGTCACAACACAACATTTGACAAGTCAAAGCAAGGACCCATTTTTCAGTACTAACATACAAACATCATTCATTTCATTCATTCATAATCTTATCACCACAACTATCCCAACAAGGGCAATAATCGACAATACTAAAATAATTTAAGCCCGACAATGACTCATCACTCATCATTAGATAACAAAAACAAAAGCCCGACAAGGTCTATATAAAAACATCAAGAAGATAAGACACAAATGACCCCCAAATAAGACACTTATACCACCCCCAACTTAAAGGCTACATTATCCCCAATGTACGCATGCAAAATAACGTGGGTGAGAGACTCCTTGAGTGGGTCACTCCTCATAATCCACATCATTGTCTGCACCTACTCCTGTCTCACTATCAAAGCTTGTATCATCCGAATCTTCAGTGTCATCTCCCAAGACCTCGAAAAAATCATTTAGAGGGCCTCGAACTATAGAAGGGGCAGCCATGGCAGCGTCAAGAGCATTCAAATAAGGAACCTCCATGGATGTAAAAATTTTCCACTCCCTTACTTCAGTTTGGAGAGAGGTAACAGCCCCCTCCATAGTATCTACCCATTTTTACAATGTGGTAAGACTCTCATACATAGACTTCATCTCCCTTTTTACCGTTCGGGAAATGAGGATAGGGAGGCTCCTAGCCAACTTTTGAAGCTAACTCTCATGTGAGTTGGTCATTTCTACCAGCTTTTGGAGACCGCTTGATTGGCAAGATGTTGGAGGGGGTAATGGTCCCTTCATAGGTATGTCGCTAAAGGTATGGCCTGAAGCTTCTGGGTGAGGCTTATTCAAATCCAAGGCTTGTGGAGACTGCTCATAACCATGAAATAGAGAACCCTCCGGCAAATTAAAAGCTTGCATCCACTTCTGCTTAACCTTAGGTGACTCAGCATCCCTTTTCGATCTAATGTAATTACACCCGAAGCAGAAACAGGGGTTTCATTTTGGAACAACGACACTCTAGCTTGCAAGCGCAGTTGAGAAATGAGCGCGACATATGGCAGGGAGTGCTGGCCTGTCTTGATTTCATCTTCATTTGTTGAGCCACAATCTCTCCAATGTTTATGGGGACCCTTGTCATGATGCAAGCTATAAGGATAACTACTTCTAAGCTAACCCGCTGCTCATTCTTGGAGGGTATGATGCAGCCACAGATGAAATATAGCCACAACTTGCTTTAAATATCATATCATGGTGAGAAATTTCACCGCCCATCGTAGCCCAGAAAGGTGTATCTGCAGCTATGATAGGAGCTATCCATGTGAATTGGTTCTTTATGTTAGCAATCATGGCACCATGACTGATGGATGATGGAGTGATGTGCACCTCAACCCCTCGCACCATGACTAAAGGTAGGCAGGGGAATTCATCGTTTTGCCTCTATGATTTATGCTTTCCTGCCTAGCCTAGTAGGAATCATAGAACTCCGGCTCCAAGCTTGGATAATAATCTGGGAGAGGATTAGCGAAAGTGTGCCATTGTGTTTCTGTGAACTAAGTTGTGATGTTAGGAAATTCACCGCGCAACCTTGATAACGCTCCAGCGCACACGCAAGCGTACGCGGTCTTACAAGTAATACAGTTGCCCTTTTCCAGAACCGGATGTCAAACCCAGAGGGACTGGACCAATTCAGCAAATTATGAAGTTCAAGTATGAGATTAACCTTCACAAGTGTTGATTATAGAAGTTTTCGGTATATTATAATTAGGTTTTGGGGTGGTCACAAATCAATATGGAAACAATATAAGAAGCAACTAGTGTTAAGGCCGGATAATCATGCAACGCCACACTTCATAATGGGTCAAGTATGATATTATCAATTTTTGTCTCACATAGTTGAAACATGCGATGTTCATGGTATCTCAAGCCCCTAAACACGACAAACTAGCTTCACAACTACATCGTTGAGCGGGGATGTGACATCCTAGTTCGTGGGTAGTTCAACTACATGGATGTGGTTTACGGGGTTTATGCTCTTGATTAGGGACTTTCGTACCTCTAATCATTTAATCCAACTTAGCTTCACAACTACTTCTACGAGTGGTGGAGTGATAATTCTAAGCTGATGTCTTGTTATCATCCCGTTTTATTAACCAAGCAAGGAAATTTAGGTATATTATTTATCCTAATCGCGAATCATATCGAAAGATAAGAACTTGCTCCCTACATTCCTATATTCTTGGCTAGGGTTACTCTTTCGAGCTTTTATCTAGCTTAACGAATTTGTTTTCATGGTGATCAAGCATAAAAACAACAACAATGAAGAGTGTAAGATAAAACAACATTAACGACTCAAACCAAAACAAATTCATGCAATTACAATCATGTCACGTGTCCTCAACCCTAGAGGAAGGGTTTTAGCCACTCATGTTCATACAATAACTCAAAAACATGTTTACACTAGTGTGCTTACAAGAATAGGTAAAAGAGAATGTAAACTTGGTGAACCCTAGGTGAGTTCTTCATTTCTCCTTCGCTCCTCTACGGTTTTCAGAAAATATTTCGTGACCCCTGATTTTATAAGCTAAGGGTTTAATTTATAGTAAATAGGGAATTTACAAATTTTGGCCTGCTCCGTGGCACGGAGGTGAACGCACCAATTTACCTCCGTTCCACGGAAGTAACGCGTAGGCTCACTGGAATTTTCATTGAAATAATACTTGGCCGAGGCATGGAGCGATGGCCAACGTGGCACGGTGCTGGTGTTGCGCGATGGCCTGCGTGACATAGCCTGTGGCGTGCAGCAGTTCCTAGTGTGGCAGGGCGTTGGCGTGCAGGCGCCCTGGTTTGCTTCCTTCTTCGCGCACATGGCCTTGGCATGGCACGATGCTGGGCGCGGCACACGCACACTGTGGCACGCTGCTTGGCGCGGCCAGCCTTGCCATTGCATGTTCTCTTGCCAACTTTTGCAATTCGCTTCCAACTCCATTTCTTCACTTCACCCATCATTATTTAGTCCCTCATATACATTTTACACCTACAAAACAAGGACTAATCATGCTGATTAGTGCATACTCAAATTTACATAAAATCACATGAGAATGTAAGTGTATACATAGACAAACATGACTAAACTATGTTATAAAATAGCACTTGGGCACTTAATTATTCCCAAGAACACTACCCCACACTTAAAGCCTTGTTCGTCCTAGAACAACCCTTTTACATCTCATACACATGAAGACTCACACATAGCTAATTGAGCAAGACAAGTCAAGCTACGGCTACAACAATTGTTTTAGATAGAAAGTTAAAAATAGAGCATGCAAGATTTAACCATTAAAATAAAATATAACTACGGTAAGACTTCTAACCTCAAGAATCAACTCTTAATCTCAACAACCTCATGCAAATTAACTGACAAAGAAATTCGACATGAATTGTATCCTTCATTAAACATATTCCCTCACAACTACAGAGTTACCCATTTTTACTCACAAATTTTAAAATCATTCCGTGTACGGGTATATAAATAAGAATTAAGCTCACTCTCACAAAGAATTCACATGCCACGTGTATTGACCCATAAGTTTGCCCTTAGTGTTTTACTCCACTAATTTAANTACCTCATCTTACGCATGGCCTTGGTGTGGCACGGCGCTAGGCGTGGCACACGCCTAGCGTGGCACGCTGCCTGCCACGGCCAGCCTTGCCATGGCATGCTTTCTTGCCAACTTTTGCAGTTCGCTTCCAACTCCATTTCTTCACTTCACCCATCATTATTTAGTCCCTCATATGCATTTTTAACCTACAAAACAAGGACTAATCATGTTTGTTAGTGCATACCAAAATTTACATAAAATAACATTAGAATGTAAGTGTATAAATAGACAAACATCACTAAACTAAGTTATAAAATAGCACTTGGGAACTTAATTATGCCCAAGATCAACATTGTAGATCTTCAATTTGTTAGTTTGAACTAATAGAGGTAAAATTATTGGGTCCTAACTTGGTTCATGAGCTATCGAGCAAGTGAATTTTATTGTGAGTCTACTCAAACTAGGTCAAACTCAACAAAAGTCTTAAAATGACATGAGACATCACAAGCTGGAATTTATTGTCGATGATTGAATATATTTGAAAGTTTCACCTATAAATGGTGTCATGCATTTTGGTAGGAATGGCAAGCTTGGTCCCCGATTTATTGGTCCCAATGAAATTATATAGAGAGTAAGGAATGTGGACTATAAGTTGAAATTATCATAGGAGATGTCTATTGTACATCCCGCCTTTCATGTGTCTATGTTGAGGTTGTATGGACCTGAGTTCTAACCCATCTCATATCTTGTCCCATGAAGAAATTAAAATAAATAAGGGGTTGTCATATGAGAGCAACCTGTACAAATCCTATATCGTCAAGTTAGAAGGATGATGACTAAAGATGTAGTTTCGATTAATGTGTTGTGGAAAAATCATTGATATGCCATGGTTTTGCGGCATTTTCAATGCTTAAAACCAAGTAATATGCATGCACTTAGGTACATTTATCTAGATATGATGCATTTTGATAGTTTTATAAGTAGAATAGGTCACTGAAGTTGGAAATGAGAAAAGACTTGAGAAAAAGTCTTAAGGGCTAATAGACGGGCCATAAGACTGATCGTTGGTTAATACCACGAGTCGTACCAGGCAGTCGTCATATAAGGTTCAGAAGATTGACAAAATTTAGGCCCAAACAACGGATGAAATCCACATCCCGTACGATCATACAATGGACCGTATTGTCTAATCGTGAAAGTGGTACAAAAAAGTGCTAAAGGAGGCTACATTCAACGGATAGGAAAGACGGGTCATATATTCAAAGGAAGAGTCGTCCTGATCACCCTTACAAAGTGATTCTGAAAACATGCCCTAAAAGCCTGAAACTAATTAAGGGAATCAACGGCTCGTATGTTCTCAAAACAAGCCGATATATGTGCTAGAACCTGAAAAGGACCAACTCCAAATGAAACAATGAAGTATCTAATGGACTATTGAATCATCCAATGAGTCATTATATTTGCCAACACTAGAATCTAATTTTGCTTAGGGAAAGATTTTATTTTTCTCTATAAATAGAATTTTTAGGTTTCTTTTACTAGTTCCAAATTTTTTACCATACGTTTGAGGTTGTTGTTTTATATTGAAGTTCAAGAAACAACATTCCTAATTTTGTTCTTGGGTTTTGAAGAATCAAACAATGTTTGATTATTGATTTTGGGTTATTTCTTATTAACTCAAGAAATGTGATTTCTTCTACAAATTCTTGTAAGTATATCATTATGATTTCTTCTCCTGTAATGATTAAATGTAATTCTTCAAGCATGAGAAGCTAAATCCCATAATTAGAATTATGARGACCATGATGAATTAAAAAATCGTAAGMAAAATAATTGGAGATTCTTATTTGGGGTTTATGCATGTATTGTTCTTCCCTTCATTTAATTTCTTTTTAACGGTCATGAAAGTTAGAACTTGTCTTATTCTTGCTCAGTGAACCAAGGGGACATTGAATGGGAAAAGCGATTTACAATGGAGATTTGAGGCTATCAACCCTCATCTAATAACTTAAACTTGTCCTGGAATAGCTAATCTGATATCCAAGGTAAGGGTTAATCAAGTACACACCCACATATGGATCAAGTTTCACGGTTATAATCATCTAATACCAACCATTTAGATGAAATTAACTTACCAATATTACATCCTGAACACCGAAATAAATCACTAGTATAATAAGTCTACGCTATTATGAAATCATGGGGAACACAATCCTAGCCAACTCACTCATTGAATACAATCAATTTTACCAAGAATCTACTCACTGCAACATAATGCTTTACATTATTTCTTATTACAGACCTCCCCCATAGGAAATAAGTAGACTAATAGTAATAGTAAACGTGTTAATTGAGGTCCTTACCATATTCCTCGTGGGATTCACCCAAACCCTTGTTGGGTTCTATATTTGAACATCGACTGCTTTATATCTCATCTAGAGATATAATTTGGGCAACACCCAATTTTGACGTCGTTGTCGGAGAATACAACTTAAGCTTTAGTTAATTGTATTTGCTTTACTATTGGTCCTTATTTCTGTTTTATTTTTCTTTATTATTTTTGTTTTCTTTCTAGGTTTCAATTTCTTTAATGCCTAGTACCTGGATCCAAGGAAAACCCCTAGTTCCAATTGATCACGAACTTGAGTGGACTCAGATAAATAGAAGAAAAATGGCCAATGTCTGCAGGCAAGAGATAGTGGAAGAAGTAGAAGCCCGGATGTTGGTTGAAGAATAGGCTCATGCACGGGAACATGAGGCAGCTAGGCTTGCTAAAGAGAAATGGCAAGTTGCAAATGCTGAGAAAGATAGACGGAACACAAGTCCAGACCAGCAGAGGCATCATAACTTTGATGATGATGATGATGCCGATATTGATGAGGTCGGTGCTACAGGTGCTATTGTTCCTCCCCCCTTGCCTGTTGGGGAAAAGTTTGATATTACTAGCGCAATGATCTAATTGCTCAATATGAAGCAGATATTTTCTGTTCATGCTACTAATGATGCATATACTTACTTGATGAAAATTTTGGGTATTTGCAGGGCATACAAACAACTGGGGGTGAATCAAGATGCAATCTATCTAAGGTTATTTTCCTTTTCACTGGGGAGTGAGGCAACACTCTGGTTGGCTGAGTTGACTACATGGAGGGAACTCAAAAGGGCTTTTATGGAGAGATTCTTTCCACCTTTCAGAGCATTACAGCTGAAGGATGAGATATACAACTTTAGATAGTTGAATTATGAGGAACTCCATGAGACGTGGTTGCAGTTCCACAAAAAGTTGAAATAGGTGCCCAACCATAGGATATCAGAGGATACATTGTTGGAGATCTTCTATAGGTCTCTAAATGCTAATATAAAGGCAGTGGCTGATACTATTTCAGGAGGGACATTCATTAGTCACACTTATGATGAGGCTACTGAGGTACTTGACCGGATCACAAAGACAAACCGCACATGGCACACACGAGAGGTATAGGTTCATGCTGGTACTTATGTTGTAGGTATGTCTACGAAGTACAAAAGGAAAGATGAGGAGAGAAATCATGATATTGTTGAGATTAAAACCACAGTGGGGCTCCTTGCCAAGCATATTATGAGAGCTGGAACAGAAAAGGTAAATGCTATTGGTTCTCAAGGAAAAGTACAAAGCATTGATGGTGGAGAGTCGGCGTCTAAGGAAAAAGCTAATTATCTGAATGATCAATCAATGGGTTTCTGAACTAATATGCAAGGGTCTAACCAAAACTCCTATGCCAAGGTCAAGGAAACCAAGGCCGGAGTTATTATAGAGACAAAAACTACAATCGGGCCAATACAAGGATAGAAGTAGAGGCAGAGACATTGGTGACTAGAAGAAGCATGAGGGTTACAAAAATTATAGAAGTGGGTTATATGTTCCTCTAGGAAATCGAGAAGCAGAATCTAGTGGTTCCAGGCTGGAAGATATATTATCTGAAGTCTTGACTCAGATGGAGGGTAATGATGGCCATTTTAAGGAGCTTCTCGCAGATAGGGATGAACAAAAATGTAGAGTCGCATACCATTGCTATCAAGTAGATTGAGTAGAAGCTTGGTCAAATGTCTGTTAATATGAACCAGAGGCAGAAGGGCACGCTTCCTGATAACATAGTGTAGAACCTAAAATTGACAGTCATTGTATGGTTGTTACTACTAAAAGTGGATAGATGACAGTTGATCCTCCTATGCCAATTATGGTTGATGAGTTAGTTGAGCCCGAGTTGATTGATGATGATAAGGTGGTAGATTTTGAGGATTAGGTCATGGTTGATGATGCAGCTGAAAAGACAACTCCTATTATTAAAAGGAGAGTGTGTCTGAAAAAGGGAAGGAGAAGGAGGTCCCTCAAAATTTGAACCCCAGTCCTATACCTCCTCCACCTTTCCCTCATAGGTTGAAGAAGAAGGCCGAAGAAGGGAAATAACACAAATTTATTTCGATGCTGAAATAATTATTTGTGAACATCCCTTTAGTCGAGGCACTTGAGCAGATTCCTAGCTATGCAAAGTTTATGAAGGACCTTGTCACTAAGAAGTAGACCGTGAGCTTTGAGTCTGCAGAAAATTTGCAATATTGTAGTGCAATAGCATCTGGGTCTCTTTTGTAGAAAAAAGACCCTAGGGTGTTCACTATACAGTGCACTATTAGAGTTTTCAATTTTGCTAAGGCTCTATGTGATCTAGAGGCTAGTATTAATCTTATTTCATTAGAATTATTCAGACAGTTTGTTTTGGAAGCCCCCAAAACAACTACAATATGGCTTCTGTTGGTAGATCATACAGTGAAAAATTCTGTAGGGATTCTTTATGATGTTCTAGTAAAGGTTGAGTGCTTTATAATTTTTTATTTTTTTTATTCTTGACTGTGAGATGGATTTTGAGGTTCCCATTATCTTGGTGTGACCATTCCTTTTCACTTGTCATGTTGTTGTGGACATGGAAACTGGACAACTGAAGTTTTGGTTGAATAATGAAGAAGTGACTTTCAATATGTGTCGGTCTATAAAGAAGCCAAATGATATGCGGGTGGTCAGTGATTGATATTATGGGGGTTGAGCTTCCAATGATGCCTATTGAGGAGAGGTTGAGTATTTAGGACTTAACAGCAGTGTTGATAAATATTGATGCTAATGAGATAAATGGGGGTGATACTTGCCAATATGCAGTCATACACTTATGCTTCGAAAAAGATTTATCTTGATATAAAGAATCGTGTAACCCCACTGGCCGAGCCATTTACTAGGGCGCCTCTAGTCTTAGAGCTCATGTCACTCCCATCTCATTTATGATATTTATTTTTGGGATGCAGAAACACATTATCGATCATTGTAGCAGTAGACTTGGTTGAATGGAAAGTGGAGGCCTTGGTCTCTATTTTGAAGATGTACAAGAAGGCTATTGGATGGTCCATAGCGGATATTATTAAGATCCCACCAGGTATTTATGCACATAAGATCCAGTTTGAGCCAGACTGTATTATGAGTATTGAGCATCAGTGTAGGTTGAATCCACCTATGCAACAGGTGGTCAATAAGGATATTATTAAGTGGTTGGATGCAAGAATGTTTTACCCTATTGCAAACAGCAAATGGGTGAGCCCGGTCCACTGTGTTCCAAAGAAGAGTGGAATCATTGTGGTTCCAAACGCTAATAATGAGCTCATTTCACTGAGACCAGTCATGGGTCAGAGAGTATGCATAGACTCTAGGAAGTTAAATCATTGAATGTAGAAAGTTCATTTCCCGATGCCATTTATGGATCATATGCTAAATCGACTTTTAGTAGGGAGTGGTATTGCTTTCTTGATGGATATATTGGGTACAATAAGATCTCCATAGCCCATGAAGACCAAGAGAAAACCACCTTCACCTATCCCTATGAGACATTTGCCTTCAAGAGGATGCCGTTTGGGTTATTTAATGCACTCGCTACTTTTCAGTGCTGCATGATATTTATATTCTCTGACATGGTGGAGTAAATCATCGACGTTTTTATGGATGATTTTTCAATAGTGGGTGATTCTTTTGATTATTGCTTGGCGCATTTGAGCAAGGTGCTGCAGAGATGTGAAGAGATCAACTTGTTGCTTGATTGAGAAAAGTGTCATTTCATCGTCAAGAAAGGTATTGTGCTCTGCCATAAGATTTTTGGTAAGGGCATTAAGGTGGACAGGGCAAAGATAGATGTGATAGCTAGTTTGCTACCTCTGATTTCTGTACATGGTATTTGAGCTTTTTAAGTCATGCAAGATTTTATCGGAGGTTCATCAAGGACTTCTGTAAGTTTGCACATCCCTTGTGCAAGCTACTTGAGAAATAGGTGAAGTTTGTATTTGATGATGCATGCTTGAAGGCTTTCGAGTGCTTGAAGGGGAGATTGACTACTTGTCCTACCATAGTTGTACTTCACTGGTCCTTATCATTTGAGCTGATGTGCGATGTTAGAAAAGTGGACCTAGGTGCCATTTTGAGCCAAAGGATGAGAAGATTTTTCATAGGTACAATGCCTTCAAAAGGAAACAAGAAGAAATAAGAAGTTGTCACAAGGAAAGAAATTTCTAAGAAGCGGCAGCTTCAGGATGAGCCAGAGTCAGAAAACTCTAGTAGTTCAGAGGAGAACTATGACATTGACTCCTTTGATGATTCTCTAGTCGTGACCACTAGGGCGAAAGAAAATGCAAAGGAATCAGCAGCGGCCACTTCTCCACTTCCCTAGTCAAGGGAAGAGAAGGGGCCGAGTCCAATAGTGAAGACTCTCCTACAGATGATGTAGAGGAGGACGATAATGATGCTGAGAAGCCCAGGGATGATGAGACTGCAGTTGATAAATCTGACGAAAAGAAGAGTTCAGCTGAAAATTTCAGTGAAAAAGAAAGTGTCGCGGAAGAATCCGATAATCAAGAGGACTCTGAACCTCCCACCACCTTAGAGGAAAGGTCTAAAATATGGATCATCTAGGAATCCTGGAACATTTATTATACGGGGTTAGAACTCAACTACAAAGAGAATCCCCGTCGTAGTATTCAAGGAGGAGCCCCCAATTTGGACCAATGTACTGAATGAGGTCCCAGAGCTTAGACAACTATTTGATGCCTATAATATGCATTGGATGGATGAGACTCCAGGAAAATATAGTTTGGAGATGGTCCATGAGTTCTATATTAACTACTACTGCACTTGGGAGAATAATGCTCCTTCAAGGCAAGCAATAAAGAAGGAGCCTATGCTAGACTCAGTTCGAGCGAGAGCTATTTCGGTAAACATATTTGAGAGGACTATCACTCGGGTCCTGATGGGTGGTGAGTATACAGTATTGACCCTTATTATGGAATATGACTATCAAATGGAGCCATTTGAAAGGGATTAAGAAGTTGAGCATCAAGGACAAGTTGATGCATTTTAGGTGGATGGAAAATATTATTGTAGAGGTCAAGGAGGAAACAAAATGGGTTACAAGAGGGAAGACAATATACAAGGCCTTCTTAAATTGTTTGCCCAAGTCGTGGTGGTCCATATGAAACTGGAAAAATTTGAGGTATGCCCCAATCGGGATCGGGCTAGTAAAGGACAACACTACTATCCCGTTCATAGCCTCATCTATCAGTTGTGCATAGAGTTTGTGTGTGTATCCTATCGGATATTGATCATATGATTACCAACACCAAGATGGTAGACATAGCATTGATTAAGGATGACTTTAATTCGGTAGCCCAATTTTGAGGTCCAGTTGTGGGGCCAAGATTGATTGAGGGTGCTCCTGGCGGAGTTGAGCAGGTTGATGCCTCTGCCCAGGCTAAGCAGGCCATGGTGTTCCCGGACACTCAGTCGCCACCACATCTATTCCATTAGGTAGAAATTCACAGTCCGTTCCCACTAGTTACATGTTGGTCCTTGAGGCTGACATGAAAAAGATGGCCAAGAGGCTGACTCTTGCTGAATGGAAGATTGACATGTTACTCAAGCAAGTCAAGTTGGGTGAAAAAGGAGATTCATGATGTTGTGGGGGGTTGCATATGCAACTGGACAAATTTGAGTTATGCCTCAATCAGGATCAGTCTGATATCCATACTCGGGATTAGGAGATCGCGGAGAGAGAGTTGGCAGCACTATGTGCATCTGTGGCAGAGTTGTCAGCTCGACAAACTCTAGTATTGCCACCACCAGTCCTTTTGGTGCTTGAGGAGGACTTGGATGAGGAGATTCCTCAATTATTTAACCTTGAGTTGGTCCTGCATGAAAAAGGCAAAAATAAATGGGCCACCGAGGGAGAGGAGGATAAGGGAAAAAAGTAGAGAAAGAAAGAAAGGTGGGGGCTGCTCTCAGAGATAGCCGGCACACTTTTGAGGTGCATGAGAAAGAGATATAGGAGAGAGTAAAGGGTGTCGGCAGTTCTGTCATGAGGGCGGTTCCCAAGGAGAATGGGGCATATATATTTCCCCAAATAGTACTATTTCAGATAGCATATTGGTGATAGCCATTGCCACTACTATTGAGGCTGGGGTCGAGTTTGAGACTCCTGCTACTGCAGATTCTGTGGTTGTGACTTTGGCTCCCACTGACCAGACCATAGGCATTTAGGATGTCCCAGGTATGTTCCTTATCCCTTTGTGTTACTACTTAGCTACATCGAGGACAACGCATATATTTTTTTTATAGGGGTGGGGTGTACTTTGATTTTTGCTGAACATAATCCGAGGATTTTTCTTGCCGAACTTCTTTTCCCTCAGGTGTTCGTATTTTTAGGATTTTATTGTGTTTTATTAGTGTTGGTTAGCTGGAAGAAAAATAGGAGGCATAGGAGCAGTCGAATAAAGCATATTGTGTGATTTGATTTTGTATGTTTGAAAATGATACCCTTCTGAATAGTTTTTGTGTGTATGCACTTGTGTTGTGAGTTATGACCAATATGGCTCTTTACATGGCATCGTAGTTATCTCTAGAATAATGAATGCTTAAGTTATGCATGAACTTGGTAGTTAGTAATTAGCCGTACAATCTAATGCTTATGTAAGTGAGACATGTACTTAATTCAACTTTATACATCAATATAGAACTTGCCTAGTTAGTCATATTGGGGTATAGGATGGGATATTAGAAAAGGATCATAGGCCATTTTTTATTATTAGTCTGCTCTAGCCTAAATGACCTACCAAATGGAAATATTTTGAGCTATAATTGAACCTTTTGTTGTTTAGCCAATTCACCTTCCCTCTTTAATTATGGTAAAACTATTTTGGTCATTGTCCCTCCTTGGACACCCTGTACCTCAACTCAGGTAAATTTCCTAAGTTGAGGGTGGCTAGTATAGAGGTGCATAAGAAAAGTTAGTGGTGAAATGGTTGAGTCATGAAAAAGAAATACAGGTGCGGTGTGCTTAAGTATGAAAATGAATAAAATTTGGAAAAAAAACAGAAGAAAGTGAATGCAAAAGAAAACACCACACCCGTAGCCTTAAAAGAAAAGAAGGAAAAGAAAAACAAAAAAGAGGGAGAAAAGTGGAAATTGAGGTTGAAGTGGAGTCAAAGTAGTGTAGTGCCAAGGAGGGTTAAGCCTAGGAAATCCTATAGTGATCTTATTCAACCATCTGAGAACCGAGGTATTTAAAGTAAAGGCAAACCTAGGTATTGTACGTGCACAGTTTGAATTTTCTTATGAGAGTGAGCGAGTTCTTACCAAGTCCCAAAATTGTTATCATGATCTTGTATATGTGTGGGGGACTACTATCTGCTGAGGACATATGATTGCATTGGTTAATTGCTAGTTTACCTAGGTGAAATGCCATATGTGTATTTTCAATTGTGTAGTGGTAACGTAATTCCATCCATTGATCCCATTATATCAGAATAAGGAGTATTGAGTCATCGCAGCGGTTTTGTTTTGAACACTGAAGAAAGGGGGTTGATTGAGTGAACAACATGTATGTTTCACAGGGTTAAGACTGTTGTGCATCTCCTAGGTTTCTTCTAGTTAAGCGTCACATTAGGTTAATTTTGTAAACATGCTAAGTTGAGGGTGTTGATGTATCATGATTTTATAGAACTTTCGATACTTAAAACCAAGTAAATATGCGCGCACTTAGGTCCATTTATCAGGATATGACACATTTTGGTAATTTTGCAAGTAGAACATGTCACCGAAATTGGATATCATAAAAGAGTTGAGAAAAAGGCTTAAGGGACAATAGACTGGTCAGAGGACGGATCGTGGGTTCATACCACGAGTCGTACCAGGCAATCGTCAGATAAGGATCAGAAGATTAATAAAATTCAAACCCAAACAATAGATGAAATCCATGGCTCGTATGATTATATAACGGAGCTTACTATCTGATCGTGAAATAGATTCAGAAAAAGTTCTAAAGGAGGCTACATTCAACGGATGGGAAAGAAAGGTCGTGCATTCAAAGGACGAGTCGTCCTGATTGCCTGTACAAAGTGATTATGAAAATATGCCCTAAAAGCCTAGAACTAATGGAGGAAATCAATGGCTCATGTATTCTCACAACGAGCCATTGTATGTGCCATAACATAAAAAGGACCAAGTCCAAATAAAACAACGAATGAAACAATGAAGTATCCAATGAACCATTGAATCATCCAACGAGTCGTTGTACTTGCCAACACCAGAATCCAATTTTGCTTAGGAAAGAATTTTATTTGTCTATAAATAGAATTTGTAAGTTTCTTTTACTATTTTCGAATTTTTAACCATACGTTTGAGGTTGTTATTTGATTTGAAGTTCAAGAAATAATTTTCCTAATTTTGTTCTTGGGTTTTGAAGAATCAAACATTTTTTGATTTTTGATTTTGGGTTATTGTTGATTAATTCAAGAAGTGTGATTTCTTCTACAAAATCTTGCAAGTTTATAATTATGATTTCTTCTACTATAATGATTAATTATAATTCTTCAAGCCTGAGTAGCTAATTCCAATAACTAGAGTTGTGGGAACCATGATGAATTAACAGATCATATAAATACTTAGAGATTATTAAATGGGGCTTATGCATGTATTGATCTTTCCTTCATTTTAATTTCTTTTTAATGGTCACAAACATTAGAACTCGTCTTATTCTTGCTCACCAAACCAAGGGGATATTGAATGGGAAAAGAGATTAACAATAGAGATTTGAGGCTATCAATCCTTATCTAATAGTTTGACCTTATCGGGGAATAGCTAATCCGATATCCAAGATAAGGGTTAATCAAGTACACACCCGCATATGGATCAAGTTGCATAGTGATAATCATCTAATTAGGTGACCAACCATTTAGGTAAAAATAACTTACCGATATTGCATGCTGAACACCAGAATAGATTATTAGTATAATAAGCCTACGTTGTTACGAAATCATGGGGAGTACAATCCTAGTCAACTCGCTCATTGAATACATTCAATTGTAGCCAAGAATCTACTCATTGCTACATATTGTTTTTACATTATTTCTTGTTGCAAACCTCCCCCATAGGAAATAAGTAGACTAATAGTAATAGTAAAACCGTTAACTGAGGTCCTCGCCATATTCCTCGTGGGATTCGGCCCCAACCCTTGTTGGATTTTATGTTTGAACATCGATCGTTTTATATCTCATCTAGAGGTGTAATTTGGGTGACATCAATCATGACAACAAGAAAGCAACTTGGGAAGTGGAGGAGGACATAAAGAAGAGATATCCTCACTTGTTTTCTATTTTAGGTATGAGTGTAACCTCTTAGTTATTGCATTTCTGCAATTGTTGATTGGAGGTATGAAATTTTCTATCTTGTGTTATGAGTTGATGATTTTGATTGTGGGAGTCCCTGTGAGGACCATGTTATTAATTATTTTATTAATAGCTAAGTCTAAATATTGGAATTTTCTCTATTTACAGAAGAAACCCTAGTGAAGCTTTTAAACATTTGGAGAGTTAGTCAAATTTTATATTATGATCCACATTCGAGGATGAATGTTCCCAAGCGAGAGATAATGTAACACTCTGTGTTTTTGGGTTAGGTTTGAACTCTCTAAATACTGCTGGTTAATCCTCAATTATATAATAAACTTGTTGCATTTACACTAAATT
>JACEIK010001196.1:173195-193198 GCA_018107945.1 Datura stramonium
CCACCCCTCGAAAAATAAAACAGATAGGTTGAAAATAAAATTTGTTCTTTATTCCCATTGGGAGGTCAAATATTAATCAAAGAAAAATTCAAAAATAAAGAATTAAAATACATATAACAGTAACTAGCTATTTCATATGTGAAAAATATATACATGTAAAAGCAATAACAACAAATAATCCCACAAAGTGGGGAATATATACATGTATGCAAAATCTACTTCTACCTTAGAGGTAGGAGGCTATTTCCGATAGACCTTTGGCTCAAGAAAAATTATCCAAAGCAATCTAGAAAAAGTACTAGGTGCACAAAAAATAGCAAATAGTAACAGAAACAATAGATAGTAACTATAACAAAATAATATGATAGTCGAAATACAAGTAACAACAAATAATAACAGATATTGAAGGACAAGAAACTATCAGAAAATACTACAACTATTAGTATGGACAAATAACAAGATAACACACTACTACTACTAACCTTCTACCCTAATGCACGTCTTTCACAATCTCCAATCTAAGGTTATGTCCTAGGTAAGCTCAAATTACGTCATGTCATGTCTAGTTACCTCTCTCCAATACTTATTCGATCTACCTCTACCTCTTTTGAAATCATCCATAGCCATTCTCTTATACCTCCGCACTGGGCATCCAAACATCTCCTCTTTACATCCCCAACCATCTCAGTCTCGCTTCTCATATCTTGTTCTCTACCAAAGTCACTCCCATCTTATTTCGTATATCCTCATTTCTAATTCTATCTCTCTTAGTATGCGCAGACATCCATCACAACATCCTCATTTATCCAACTTTTAACTTTTGAATGTGAGAGTTCTTGACTGGCTATCACGACTCAATCTTGGATCCTGGACCGAGACACGGGACCTAGAACCACGAATGACTTGAAGCTAATCGATGGCACATACATATCATCATTATGAGTATAACTAAGAGGAATAAAACATGAACACAACTTGAGTGGAATCTGCATATCATAAAGCATAAGCTTAGACAACAAGCCAACAACGCTAAACCATCTATACATAATTGTCTGAAAAGCCTCTAATTATACGATGAGATGATGAGACAACATCCCCAACTAGCTCACTAAGTATGAAACTGAAAGGCATAAAAGAAAGACACATAAACCAAAACTTCCATCCTCAGATCATGAGGACTCACTAAAATTGGGATGGTACTGGACTGAAGCAAGAACGACCTAACGTCGGGGTGGAGTATAATCACCCGAACCTATATCATGAGATGATATAGCATAGAGTATGAGGTCAGTACCTTCGATGTACTGAGTATGTAGATAAAGTAAAACATTTCAGTAAATCATTAAAAGAGGGATCATGAGCATGACTTCGTATAAATCCTGAGATTCAAATCATAAACTGAACATGAAGGCTCAAGGTTTTCAAAAACCAATTCATAAAGCTAAACATGACTGAATGCGTGAATAAAACCTCATAAAGCATATTTTTGCCAAATCATCATAATTCGTTAACATAATTCATGCATAAAAATCAAGGAACAGTGGGAGACTCATCATAACCGACACTATCATGATAGAGCCTACACGATGCCCAACTATCTCGCTCAAGTTGGAAGAGCTATTCCAAGATTTCCAAGGTAAGGAACGATTAAGGCGTAATATCACTCGTAAATCTCCGTAGGGCTTGAAAATAAATATGTATGTATGTATATATATATACACCTACGGTGGCACGTAGTTATGAGACCTGGATTTTCGAAACCTCCAGTCTACTCAGTGCTAGACACTACTCCAAAAAATATGCACATGACTCATAGCCATAATCATGAAAACATACTTGCTCTTATGTGGGCTAATAAGAGAACATGAAAATCATAACATACTTCATATACGTGAACTAGCCATGGAAATAATGCCCTTGATTCGGCCATAATAAATAAGCTTGAAATTCATGAAATCATGGATACTTTGAGTAAAAATCATCATAGCTTAAGAATCATAAATTCATGAGAGAATCTAGTAGAAAACATGCATTCATAATCATAAAACATGGGTTGAATCATAAGAGACTTGAATTCATAATAGATCATAAAAGATTTCATTCTAGAGTTTGCCAATTTGAAACTTAAGGAGTAGAGATCATGAGATCGAACTTTAAAAGGACATAAGTGTGGAATAATTTTCCCTACATACCTAGGCTTAATGAGTCTGTAACTTTACTTGAAGACCCAAGAGAATTTGGGAAGAGATGATAAAGAACCCTAGATTTGCCTTGAGAGGATTTGATCTTCAATGAGATGTGTTTAGGAGAAGAATGAGGGTTTCGAATGAATGAAACCCCTTAAAGCATCCTTTCAGGAGTTTAAAACAACTTAGTTTAGGAGTTAGGAATATAGAAATTACAAAGATGCCCTTAATAACCCGATTTTAAATTTAACTCCGCCAGACCTACAAGTGACCTAATGACTCATTAGGCCTCTTGATGAGTTGTCACCATGACTCGTTACCCTTGGAAACATTTTCCAACTTTTTGATCTCTTCTTGACGCCTCCACTTAATGATTTATCATGACACTTAACTGATCACTTCACCACTCGTTAAGACTCTTTGAAATCCTATGTTTTTACCAACTTTCTACACCTAACGGCTCACTTGACGAGTTGACAAGTGTCTTAATGAGTCACTTGATGACTTGTTCTATTATCTGGTTCAATTTTAACTATTTTCTCCATTTTATGTCTCGGGTATGATCTTAGGGACATTTAGGGTGTTATATTATCTCCCCCTTGGGAACATTCATCCTATTCAAGGATGAATGTAGATTAAGAATACTGGATGGATAGGGATGGAACTAAATAACTAGAGCTGAAAACTGACGGAGTGACTGAGATACATGACTAAACTGAATTCATGAAACATACATGCATACTATAACATGAAAGGAACTGAAAGACATGAACTTGTCATGAAACTGAATAGAGTACTAAGGAGGAAACTGGTACCTCATGTTGGAACTAAGCCAGAAGGGAGAAGATGCAGGTATCTAGCCATCATATCTGCTTCAGCTTCCCTCTCCCTCAACAAGCAGTTTTCTCCATAAAACCTTCACTGAAGCTAACTCCTTATTCCTCAACTTCTCAACCTAATGATCAAGGATCTCATCCGAAACCTCCTCATAGGTAAGGCTATACTTAACACCAATACTCTCTATTGAAACAACTAAAGTTGGATCACCAATGCACTTCTTCAGCAAGGACACATGGAAAAGTAGATGCACCAAAGCTAACTCTGCTAGTAGCTTCAACTTATAAGCCACCTTGCCAACTCACCTCAAAATCCTATAAGGACCAACATATCAGGGACTCAGCTTCTCTTTCTTATTGAACCTCATAACTCCCAAATGTATATTATAGCATAATCCTCGGCTGAATCTATAGTTTTGATAGATAAGATATATGCTAATTTGGTCAACCTGTCAGCAACCACCCATGTAGAGCCATACTAATGGTGTGTATGAGGCAACACTGTAATGAAGTCCATATTGATCTCTTCTCACATCCAAGTAGGAATTATGATGTCCTAAAGCATACCTCTAGGTCTATGATGCTCAACCTTCACCTGTTGGCAATTCGGACACTTAGCCACAATTCCGCTATGTCCTTCGTCGTGCTATTCCATTAATAGACTTTTTATAAATCACGGTACATCTTGGTGGCAGCTGGATAGATAGAGTATTGAGAGCTGATCCACTCTCAACATCCACGCTCTTAAGTAATCCATAATCAGAACACGTAATCGACCCTAATATGGAGAACACTATCTCCCTGTTGGGAGAAAACCTCTACTTTCTGATTCCGAACTATTTCCTTAAACTTCACTAAGATAGAATCTTCATCTTGCCTTCCTTTAACTTCCATCACCAATGAAGATTCTGACCTATTTTGAATAATAACATCGCCATCAATTGAGTCAGTAAGGCAAACCCCTAAACGAGCAAGCCTATGAATATCCTTCACCTACTCTTTCCTCCTAATCTCAACATAGGACACACTCTCCATGGACAACCTACTAAGAGCATCCGCCACTATATTGGCCTTGCCCCTATGATAAAGACCACTCATGTTATAATCCTTCAGAAGCTCTAACCATCTCCTCTGCCGCAAATTCGGGTCCTTCTGAGTGAACACGTACTGAAGGCTCTTGTGATCTGTGAACACATCCACATGCACCCCATAAAAATAGTGCCTCCAAATCTTCAAGGAAAACACCACCGCTGCCAACTCTAATTCATGCATTGGATAATTCTTCTCATGAGTATTGAAATGTCTCAAGCCATAAGCAATGATCTTACCATACTGCATCAACACACAACCAAGGCCAATCCTACAAGCATCATAATACACAATGAAGTCATATGTGCCCTCTAGTTAGGTCAATACTGAGGCTGAAGTAAGTCGAGTATTTAACTCCTAAAAACTCTTCCCATAAGTATCAAACAAATTAAACTTGACCTTCTTCTAGGTCAACTTAGTCAACAGCGCTACAATGAATGAAAATCCCTCTACCAACAACTAAGCCCAAAAAGCTCCTAATGTCAGTAGGACTGACGGGTTTAGGAAAGTTTTTACCGCCTCTATCTTCTGAGAGTCTACCTAGACACTAGATACCACATGATCCAAGAATGATATTGCATCCAGTCAAAACTCACACTTGCTAAATTTAGCAAACAACTTACGGTCCTTGAGAGCCTGCAACAAAATCCTCAAGTGAGCGGCATGATCCTCCTTACTTTGAGAGTATATAAGGATATCATCTATGAAGAAAATAACAAAAATATCCAAATACTACTTGAATACCATGTTCATCAAATCCATAAAGGCTACAGGAGTATTCTAATGTCGCCGAAACGCACGCAAGCGTACGTGGTCGTTAAGTAATATAGGACAGTGAAGTCCCGATTATCAATCCCTCAAACACTTGTTAGATTAATTATTCAAGTTTAACACTTTATTTAAATGTTATAATAAACACAGATAAAAATAGGGAATGGGTTTGGAGATTAAACTACTAAACCTTAAAAGTAAATTAACTAATGGTTTGAACATTTTTCACAAAGGATTGAATTCAAATGATGATAGAATATAGGGTATTGGCACTTTCGCTTCAGGTTGAGATTTTAAGACTTGAAGATGCTAGACTAATTCTTTCTAAGGTTGCTAGTTGAAAGTTACTATCCCATTTCTTTCCATTCTCGTGAACATCCAAGAACTAACCAATGAACCCTAATGCCTATATCCCTAGGGTCGTAGCAGAAGCATGAGATGACAGTTGTGTCTATTTGTATTCAACTAACAGGGTTGAAGGGTATATTCATATCATCAACAAGGAAATCTATCCTTGAACCCATGGGTCAAGGGTCTTTGAAACCTATTTTACACATACTTTTAACCCTCTTGGTTCCCTCTCCTGAGTTCAACCAAAAGCCAACAGATATATTTGTAAGGTGATCAATCTAACAAATAAGCAATTAACATAAATAAATATAAACAATCTTTAATGAAGAATTAAGAACTAGCATAAATAAATTTTCAAACTTAAACTATTAGATATGGCCAAAACCCTAGAATAAGAGTTTAGCCACTTATGTTCTAGTGGAAAACAAAAAGAAATTATCATCGAATCAAAAACAAAAGTTAAAAAAGAAACCTAGAAAATGAACTTCTCTCTTCCTCCAAGATTTGCGTACAAACTGATAAATAGGATGAATGATAGCTAATAGAATACCCTAGATGTTATATTTATAAAAATGTGATCCAATGACTCTTTTTCCTTTGAGAAATGCAGCTTTTAAACTTGAAAGTCTATCCCGGAATGGGTCTAGCATGCCGCACCATCCACTGAACTAGATTTTGACTTGAAATTTTTCTGAAGTTTGCCCTCTGGTGTGCTACTCAATCCATCTCACCAAGGTGTTAGTCAAATTTTCTGAAGTGTTGAATCTGGTGTGCCACTCCATCCAACGCACCAAAGTGTTGCAAAAATTTTCTAAGTCCGAAATTCTCCTGGCACGCCACTCCACTTATCTTACCGAGGTGTAGAGGAAAAATGCCTATGAAGTTGAGGTCTTGGCACGCCATTCCACCCATTGCAGCAATTTGAGCATAATTTTCTCTGAAGTTGGGGGTCTGGCGAACCACGTCAGCTATCTCGCCAGGCCAATTTTTGCGAACTCTTTTTCATTCACACTTTGGATCATTTTTTGAGTCTTTTTCCCTAGGCTTCCTTCTCAAAAAATCAAAAAAAAATTAGCTCATAAGACACACATAAACATGAATTCATATATTTCATTATGATAATGTACTCAAAATAAGGTAAAATATGGGTAAAAACATTGAAAATGGACATAAGAATATGCCCAACAACACCACCCCACATTTAAATCATTGTTCGTCCTCGAACAATTCTTACGTAAATGCACAATCCTCTTTTCCCACCACTTATTTCCCTTATCATTCCTCACTCAAGCAGCTAGCACAGAGCACATGCATCAGTGGTTCACCAATTCATAATAACTCATATCAAGCACACAGATGTTTTCACATTTGATACTACATCGCCTCTATAATTTACTCACCTTTTACAATCAGGGCCAACATGATTAAATATGAAACATGAAACACATACCGAATTTAACCATCTTATGTTCTCACTTATTTAGTGATGTTTCTTCTTTTATAATATAAATCAAATCTTGGAACATAATAAGCAAGACACACTCACTCTCAGAATTGATGTATCGTACACATGAAACACACCATAAGCTTGCCCCTCATGTATATTTAGACTACTTAGTTGCTTCAACAAAAGTAAGATCATAAGGACTTTTCTTGGTTGTAATGTCGGCTAAGGGATGGGTAGGAATGACTTTTCTTTAGTAGTGACTACCAATCCTGAGTACTTTAAGACATTTTTTCTTTCTTGTCCACTTCTTTCTCTCATTTCTCACCCTTTTCTTTCCTTAATTTGCTTCTGTTTTCTCATGTCCCCTTTTCATACTACTTGACTGTTAGTTTCCACTTATAAGTTCACAAGAATAATCAATCATTAAAGATGTTTTCATTTATGTTCTAGTAGAAAGTAGCCAACATCTTTTTGAGGGCACCCTTCTTTTATTTTCTCTCCTTATCATCCACACGTTTTTCATTTCTTTCCTCTCCCTTGACTCTTTCTACCTCGGTGGACCTTCATTCTTACTTCTCAAAGTGCATCAAACTATCTTTGGATCAAAAATTCTGAAGATATCACAACAAAAAGGGAATAGGCTTCTTTTGTGGTTAAGAATAAATTTACGACTTATGGATCAAAGGGGTTAACTAGGGATAGTGTTAAAAAAGCACAACAACATTGGAGAAAAAGGATTTTTTAAAGAAACGCCTTAATCACATCTTACTTTATTAGTAACTAACTATCCTATGCACACTTAGGCAAGTCAAGATACTACATTATGTACAAAAAACTACAATTAAGGTTCATCTCATGACATCATAATGCTAGTCGATTTACTATGGCTACAAATCCATACAATCAAGTTGAATGAGACTATCATTATTAAGCCATCAGATTATTTGTCTTTGAGTTAAACTAAAGAACCTATGTGTCTCTCATTGATTTTTACTTATTCATTCAAGATGACCACCTCATTGTCTATAGCTTATCTTCTAAATGGAATATCAAAGAGCACACAAGTAGTAGTTTCGACTCCATCCTAAAAAATGAAAAAAATTGTGACTAATTTTTCCTTAAGACATCGTCAATCATCCATCATCACGGAAGGTCACGACCTCTATGACGACACTAAAAAATTGACTCTCAATTAACAAAACAAATTAAGTAGAGATGATCACATAACAAGTAACGAGGCATCATCAGTCAATTCATCACCATTGCTAGCTATTACAGACTATGGTTTTATCATTCACAAATTAGCTACCAACATAAAGAATGATAACTAATGCTACAGACCACTACAAAATTAGCAAAGAAGGAATACATAGAAAATCTATTTCCTCTAGCCCACACTTAAACATTGCACTGTTCATAGTGCACACACAATCATATCAAGTAGGGAGAGAAAAAGAACTTTTTGGGCCTCTAAGCACAGTCGTCATCACCAGGATTATACTCCTGATCATCATCATCATCATCATCATCATCCTCAGCATCAACCTGCGTGGCTCGTGTGGTGGAATCATCCACCTCATCCTTATTGTCATATGCCTCTACAGAACAAAATGCATTGAATGATAGGTTGCCTCCCTCCAAGGGCCTTATTTAATGTTGTGGCATGACGTAAGATTATTCAATTCTCTTGCAATAAAATTGAAGTCTTCCTCTTGTCAAGATCATCTTCATAATAGTGTTTCACCCTTGGGCCATTAACCAAGAAGGTTTTGTCTAACTCCAAAGGCTTCAACTCTACTACACCATGCAGTCACATTCACAATCTCAAAAGGGCCAAACCACTTTGATCTTAGCTTTCCTCTAAATAGTTTCTTCCTCGAATTATACTGTAACACCAATTGCCCTGCTTGAAACACATAAGGTTGAATGCATTTATCATGACATCTGTTGTCTGCTCCTTATACATTTTGGCATTTTCGTACGCACTAAGATGAAACTCCTCAAGCTCATGGAGCTGCAGCAATTTTTTATCCCCAACAACTTTCATATCCATATTTAGCCTTTATATGAACTAATACACTCTATGTTCTAGCTCAACTAGCAAATGACATACTTTCCCAAAAACTAACCTATATGGTGAAGTGTCAACTAGGGTTTTGAATGCAGTCTTGTAGGCCCACTGCACATCATCCAACATGCCAAACCAGTCTTTCCTATTTGTGCTTATGGTCTTATCAGGAATTCGTTTGATCAATCACATTGACACTTCTACACGTCCACTAGTCTGCGGGTGATATGTTGTTGCTACTTTGTGCTTCATATTCTGCTTTGCTAACAATTTATTAAAAAATGGTTTGTAAAGTGTGTTCCTTCATCACTGATGATGGCCCTGGACATTCCAAAATGGGTGAAAATATTTTTCTTCAGGAACATGGTTACGCCTTTGCATTATTTGTAGGCAGCGTTGCAGCCTACACCCATTTTAACACATAATCTACAACTACCAAGATGTATCCATTACCAATTGAAGAGATGAATGGGCCCATGAAATCAATTCTCCAGCAGTCAAATATTTCCACCTCCATAATGTCTCTTTGGGGCATCTCCTGTCTCTTCGATATATTCCCGATTCTCTTATAGTTGTCACAAGATCTTGTGAACAAATATGTGTGTTTGAACAAGGTAGGACAATAAAATCCAACCTGCAGGACCTTTGCAGCGGTTCTATCTCCCTTGTGATGTCCACCGTAAGGTGAAGAATGGCGAGTTTCCAGAATTTGGTGTGCTTCTTCTTCAGGAACACATCTCCGGACCAGCTGATCTAGACCTACTTTGTACAAAAATGGCTCATCCCATATGTAAAATATATTATCATGAAGAAGTCTCACTCTTCTATCCGGAGTTGTGTCCAGTAGATATACACCACTAACCAAGAGGTTCACTATGTTAGCATACTATGGCAGCTCAGGAGTGTTCACAGCAAATAGTTGTTCATCAGGGAAGGTCTCAGATTTCGGCTCTACAATCAACATACTCTCTGTCCTCCACCTTAGAAAGATGATTTTCTACCTAATTTACTTTCCATTCTTTGATCTCAATATCAAATTCTTGAAGTGGAAGTATCCACCGAATGAGCCTGGGTTTTGCATCCTTCTTTGCAAATAAGTATCTGAATACAACATGGTCAATGTACACTACCACCTTTGTCCCCACTAAGTAGGCCCAGAATTTATCAAAGGCATACACTACAGCCAACAACTCATTTTCAATCACAGTGTAATTTTTCTAAGTTGCATCTAATTATTTTCTTACATAATAGATGGGCTGAAATCTCTTCCCTCTGTGCTGCCCCAAAACAACTCCTATAGCACAATCATTAGAGTCACACATAACTATGAATGGAAATAACCATTCTGGAGCAATAATAATTGGAGCTATTATCAACCTGTCCTTTAGAGTATTGAAAGTCTGCACACATTCTTCATTGAACTCAAACTTCACATCATTTTTCCAAAAGTTTGCACATTGGGATGGCTATTTTGGAGAAGTCTTGAATGAACCTCTTATAAAACCAGTATGTCCCAAGAAATTGTGCACCCCAATTACAGAGACAGGGGGTAGTAGCTTCTCAATGCCTACAATCTTAGCCCTATCAACCTCACTACTAGCTTTTGAAATTTTGTGACCCAGGACTATCCTTTCACGTACCATAAAATGGCATTTTTTCCAGTTTAGCACAAGATTGGTATCATCACATCTAGCTAACATCACATTCAAATGATTTAAATAGTCATCAAAATCACTTCCATATACTGAGAAGTCATCCACGAACACTTCAATGAATCTCTCCACCATGTTTGTGAAAATAGCTAGCATGCACCTCTGAAATGTTCCTAGAGTATTACATAGTCCAAATGGCATCCTCCGAAATACGAAGATGCTAAAAGGACAAAAGAAAGTAGTCTTCTCCTGGTCTTCCTGTGCGATCATGATCTAATTGTATCCTAAATACCCATCCAAAAAATAGTAATAATCATGCCCAGCTAGTCTGTCTAACATCTGGTCCAAGAAAGGGAATGGAATATGATCCTTTCTGGTGGTTGTATTAAGCTTCCTGTAGTCAATGCAGATCCTCCACCCTATGATTGTTCTCTGGGTATCAATTCATCTCTTTCATTTCACACCACTATCATCCCACCCTTTTTTGGGACACATTGAACTGGGCTCACCTAATAACTACCTAAAATATGGTAGATAACACCTACATCCAGCCACTTTATTATTTCCTTCTTTACCACCTCCTTTATGATCGGGTTCAATCTCCTCTGGTGTTCAACACTGGGTTTGGCACCCTCTTCTAATAGTATTTTATGCATGAAAAAGGAACTTCTTATCCCTTTTATGTCAGTTATGGTCCACCCAATCACTGTCACATGACATCGTAACACTTGCAGCAACATGTCAACCTATTCATCAGACAACAAAGCAAATATTATCACTGGAAATGTATTATCACTACCTAAGTAAGCATATTTCAAGTGAGCAGGTAAAGGTTTCAATTTAAGAAATGGTGCATTTACAATGGAAGGCTTCGGCTTTTCCCAAGTCAAAGATTTGTCAAGCGTCTCCAAAGGAGCATCTCTCCTGAGGTGGGAGCCGATAGCATCCAAGACAGCTAAACATTCAGTCTCCTCTAAATTCTTCACCTATTCTTTCACATGTACCAGTACTCTCCCAAATGGATCTTCCTTCGATAAATACTGCTCTAGAGTCTTAGTGGACGGTTCAAGCTCTATTTTAATGATGGAGTTTAGCTACTCATAGTGAGGTTGCAACCTTGCCTCCCTAAACACATCAGATACTGCTTCTTGGCCATCCATAGTCATTGACATCTTGTCTGACTTCACTTTGATCATTGCATCTGTGGTGTCTTAAAATCCTCTTCCTAAAATGATGGGACATGCTTTGTCAGCTTTGTAGTCCAAGATTATAAAGTTAGCCAGCAAGATGAACAACCCCACTTTGATCAATACATCTTCAATCACACCATCAAGATAGGCAAGGGACCAGTCGGCTAACTGCGATGTCACTATAGTGGGGTGTGGTTCACATAATCCCAAAGTTCTAAACAATGATACAAACATCAAATTAATGCTCACACCTAGTCACAATGCTGAACCAACTTCTCTGCTCCCAATGACCATTGGAATAGTGAAGCTCCTAAGATCTTTCAACTTCTTTAGAATCATATTCTGCACCATGTAACTGACTCTTTCGTAAGAGCCACTGTCTCAAACTCCGTGAGCCTTTTTTTGTTTTCACAAATATCCTTCAGATACCTGGAATATTTCAGAACCTCCTACAAAAGCTCCACCAATGATAGAACATTCACCTATTTCAAGACATCAAGAAATTTCTTACAAGTTGTGTCCTCCTTCTACTTCTTGAATCTTTCTGGCAATGGAGGAGGTGGTCTGGCTTCCACTACTTTTGTCTTTGCAGTACTTGACTTACCAACCTCATACTTAGACCACACAACTTGCTCTTCCTCTGCTTTGTCATTCTTGGATATCACTTCACCTAGCTCTTTTCACTGCGCAAAAAGATTGCATTCATATTCTCCTTGGGGTTCTTCTTGATATTACTTAAAAGTGGCCCTTGGGGTATATAAGTCTACTAAAGGGCCATTTTTCCCATCTACCTTTCCAACTCGTGGATGGAATTCTGCATCTCATTAATCACCGGAGTCTGCTGAATCGTCCACTGCTTCACCGTATCCTTTAAAGAACTGCCCTGCTGCTGGCCCTATGGTCTTAGGAAGTTATTCTTGGGTCTCTAGATATTCTGGTTGCCTCCCCATGATGGATTAGCTGCATTCTTGTACCCCAGGTTGTAATTATTTCATGCAAAACCTCCACCACGACCTTGTTGACCCATAAAATAAACAGACTCTAGGTTTAAAGGGAAACCTAAATAAGCATGGACTTCTCCACATACCTCACATGATGGTAGTGGATTTTGAACTTGCTGAACCTTATTCACTTGGATTACAGCTGGTGTGGTTACTAACTTGCTGATCATATCCAGCAATTGACTGATATTTGCACAGATTGCTGACACACTATAAACTTCAAGCTTCCTTGGCACTTTGGCTGAAGTGAAACCTCTACCTAATTCCTAATAATCCTGTCTCCCGGTTGACATAAAATTCAATAGAGTTTCTATTTCATCATAGCTCTTGGACAAGATTTGTCCCTGTGTTGTAGCGTTAAAAAGATTTTCGACTCTAGCTTCATCCCTTCTGTGAAGTTTTGCCTAATGATCTCCTTAAGCTGCATATGGTGCGGGAAATCTCTCAAATAACCCTTGTATCGTTCCCATGCCTGAACTAAGGTCTCACCATCTTTTTGCAAAAACCTGAGATCTTTCCTCTTAACTCCTTTATCCGCCTTGAAGAAAAGAGCCTGTTGATAAATTTATAGGAAGAGCCTCCCAAGTAGTGGTGGAACCGACTGGATCATCCTGAATCCACTTCTTATCTTCACCAATCAACGAGAAAGGGAACGACGTGAGCTTAACATACTCATCTAACACGTTCTGATGGTGAAAGTTCTCACTCAGCTCCATCAACATCATCATATGTCTGTGGGGATCCTCGTGTGGCTTGCCCTGATATTGACAAGTATTCTGAACCAACCGCATAGTTCCCTCCTTCAACTCAAAGTTCCCAGTGATTGCCAGCTTGATGATCACTTTATAAGCATTTTCCAAGTTAGGTCGGGCAGAGTTAAGCACTGGAATCCTATCCTGGTTGTTGCCCTACATCTGCTCATAGTTTTCTACCATAGCTAACCTACGAAAAGTCCTTTCAATCTCAGGATCAAAATGAGCTAAGGTTGGTCCCTTACTTCTCGTAGTTGGCATACACTGAACACAACACCTGAAAACTTCAAAAAACAACAAAAAAATGTAGAATAGAAAAAGAAATCCTAACCTACAAACAATTAATCAATCTTTAAGTCCCCGACAATGGCGTCAAAAACTTGATATCGCCCAAGAACATGCAAGCGCACGTGATCGTCAAATAATATAGGACAGTGAAGTCCCGATTATCGATCCCTCAGAGACTTGTCGGATTAATTTTTCAAGGTTAATACTTTATTTCACTATTCTAATAAACACAAATAAAAATAGTGAATAGTTTGGAGATTAAACTAGTAAACTTGAAAAGTAAATTAATTAATGGGTTTGAATGTTTTTCACAAATGTTTGAATTCAAATGATGATAGAATCTAGGGTATTGGTGCTTTCACCTTAGGTTGAGTTTTTAAGACATAAATACGCTTTATAAGATCGGAGCATAGACCCCGGACCGATACATAGATCCTAGAGCCATGAATGACTCCAAGATAACTCATGTCATGTGTGAAGCAATTCGAGAGCATAGACTAAAGCGAAAATTTTAAAACTTAAGCGTCATTTTGCGGAAGAATATAAAACATAACATAGAAAGTAAGAGTAACCTATATCAATAGTTGAGTCAACCAATACATGTTTTTCTGAAAAGCCTCTAGTCATAGATGGACTGATGGGACATCTCCCTCAACTAATCTGCTAAGTTTGGAACTGAAATGACATAACAACATGACTAAAAGAATGTCCTCGGAGGATGAGGACTCACCAAGCAGTGACTGAACTGGACTTATATGGGAGCAGAACTAATAGGAGGCTGAGTCTAATCGCCCGAACCTATATCATGAAATGATATAACATAGAGTATGTGGTTAGTACTTGGAATGTACTGAGTATGCAAGGTATGTAAAACAAGCTAATAAAATTCATTAAGAGTTCATGAGAATAGGGCATTTCAACATGAAGTGATAATGATAATTTACACATGATTACTCAAGGATTTCAAAACCATTCATAAGATAGACATAAATAAGTTCATAAGAGAAATCATGTAAAACATTGTTATACCCCGAGAACTCAATGATTGGACCCAAGAGTTGAAATGGAGAAAAACTGAAAATTTGGGTTGCAGGCACAGGACGAGTCGTTGCATGACTCTTAAGGAGATCCCACGAGTCGTCAGGTGACTTGTGGGGAGACTTGTGTGAAAGGATGTTGAAGGTCCCCACGGGCAAAGGAATGACTTGTGGTCAGCCACCACGAGTCGTCAATTCAGTCGTGGGGTGAAGTTGAAAAATAAAATGGGAGGGTCGACCAGTGTACTTAATGGAAGGAGACCACGACTCTTCATGTCAGGCAACGAGTTGTGGTGTGAGTCATTTGGAGGAATTTTAATAAAATGGTTTTGAGGAGGCGGTGAACGTGACGAGTGGTGGCCACGACTCGTTTCCACCTGTAACGAATTGTTATGTCATCCATTAGAGGTTACAGTGACCAGTTCAGATAGTGTACTTACAGGGCAAGGTGACGGATCGTGAGGACTGGCAATGAGCCGTCAGGTCACTCGTTGGGACCCCTGACAGTTATTTTCCTGCGAGTTAGTAAGGGCTTTTATGTAAATTCCTAAGATCCTAAGGCCTAAACTACGACGTTTTGGATTATGAATAAGGAAATTTAAAGGGGGTTAAGTTCAGATCTCACTCCGTTCTTTCATGCATGCAAGGTAGAGGAAGTTAGGGAGTGAATCAAGCCTAGAATTCATCAATCCATTGCAATTTATTCTTGGGTCATCAAGTAAGGCTTAGAATTTGATAATCCCAGGTATGTAAGGTCATCAATGGGTGAATTCTTCCACACCCATGCTCCTACTCTATGATTTCACTTAGAATTTATCAAATACTCATGGGGTTTTGTATTTGATTTATATAATATCTAATGATTTAATTATGGGTTTTGTGATTTTGAAATATTATCATAATCTATGGACTTTGATTATCTTTTTGAGATTTAAAATGATTATAATGATATTGATTTTGATTTTCGAAACAATTAAGCTTAATTATACATGCCCCGTGATGAATTGATTGATGACCTATTATCCCATTGATGTTCTTATGAGCACAGCATGAATTATGTTCTAAATTATGAATTCATTATGTTATCCATTATGATTTTATGAAATTCAAGATATGTACATTATCTACAAGTATGTATGAATCTTATTATTCATGAACTATGTTTTTGGCAATCTCATGGGCCTAATGTCATGGCTAGTTCTTATATGTTCAAGCATGTTTACGATTATCATGATTTAACTAGCCCATGAACTCATGTATGTATTATTATAAGCACTATATATGTTTTGGGAGTAGTATCGAATACCAAGTAGGTTCGGGGCTCAGGTTAAGCCCCGGATCTCATGAACTACGTGCCACCGTAGGTATGTTGGGACCCCTTTTATGACTGTCCCCGACCCAAATGACCCTTTTTCATGGTGATATCACACTTTCATGGTCCTACCCTTGGCAAGGTACGGACACCCTCCCGACTAGGGTTATAAATCGGGCTTCATGTGTGCTCATATGGGGTATTTCGATTGAGAGAATCTCCCACTATTCCTCATGATTTATGCATGTTATGATTATGTATGTTGGCCCAAGTCATGTTAAGTAAATCTCTTCTATTATTATTATGATTTTGTTACATTATGAATGCTTTGAAAACCTTGAGCCATATGATTTGTCATCATGATTTACGATACGAGTATGCTGTCCTATTCTTATGATCATTATGAACTTTATACATGTTTTAAATGTCTATTTTTACCTTCCTTTCATACTCAGTACATTCCACGTACTGACCGCATACTTTCTATGTTGTATCATCTCATGATACGTATCCCATCTCTCAGGCTTGTCCTCACCCATAGATAGATTCGGATTTGCTCTTAGCGCACTTGGTGAGTCCTCATTTTCCGAGGGCTACATATTCAACCTCATGTTATTTTTTTCCGTTTCTGGATGTTGGATTAGTTGGGGAGTTGTCCCATCAATTTGTCTTTCATGTTTAGAGGCTATTCAAATTACACGTTGTATTCCGCCATACTGTATAAGTCTAGTACTGCTTTTCCCTTATGCTATGTCATGATTATGTTCTTTATGTTAAGTCTTTCGCTCATGTGATGGAATTAGATGTATTCTCATGCCATGGGTTGACTTGGGGTCTCTCGGGGCTCCTTTTCCCGTGTCTACGATCTGACTGTATGTTTGGGTCGTGACAAACTTGGTATCACAGCCATAGGTTTATGTGTCCTAGGGAGTCTGAAAGCCATGTTAAGTAGAGTCTTTTTCATGGATGTGAAGCGTGCCACACTTATGACGAAGAGGCTACTAAACGTTTAGGAAATATTCCCTTCTTTCATGATCTATGTCGTGCGATGGACGTCCTTTACTCCTCTAATTCGTGTTATTCGTATTTGCACAACCATGCCTCCACATTGAGTAAATTCCAGGAGAAATGGAAATGGAAATGATCATGAGAGTGCCCATGATGGTGAGCATCAGCCAGCTCCACCCGTTCATGAGGAGCACGTACCAGAGCCAACTGCCCACGTAGAGTTTATGTCAGCAATTCAATTGTTGGCACAGGCCCTGACTGCCCAGGTCCAGAATTAGACAGTTGCGCATCTCCCTTAGAATTGGAATGCAGCGGAAGCTAGCGTGAGGGACTTCTTGAGGATGATCCCTCCGGAGTTCACGGGGTCAAGGATGGACGAGGATCCATATGATTTCATTGAGGAGATTCTGAAGATCACCCAGGTTATGGGGGTGAACAATGGGGAATGCATTGACTTGACCTCCAATCAGCTAAAGGGGGTAGCACATACATGGTTTAAGCAATGGAGAGATGCCATGGCGGCGAGTGTCGGCCAGATAGGTTGGGACGAGTTTCACACTACATTTATGGATCGATTCTTCCCTCGGGAGATGAGGGAGCTCAAGGCGGCTAAGTTTGTGAATCTGAAGTAGGGTAATATGTCTGTCAAGGAATATGCATTGGAATTCACCCAGTTATCACAATATGCTCTGGAGTTGGTGGTGGATCAGCGGGCTCGAGTGAGTCGTTTTGTGCATGGGGTACTAGATTACTTGGACAAGGATTTACGGATCGCCATGCTTCACCGGTACATTGATTTTTCCTGTATTGTATTGCATGTGCAGCAAATGGAGTCAGTCTACAGGAGGCAGAGAGAGGCCAAGAGGGCCAGGACCAACAACTACGGGGTTTCTCAAGCCAGGACAGGAGATGGACCACGTCAGTAGACCCAGCACAAGTCCATTTCTCCATCTCCATCATCGGCCAGCACGCCATCCAAGTTTAGGGGAGACCAGAGGAGAAGGGCTACAGGCTCAAGGGATCATGGTAGAATGCAGGTGGAGTGCACTTTTCCAGTTTGCACGAAGTGTGACAAGAATTATCCTGGGAGGCGCCCGGTCGGTGTAGATGCTTGTTTCGGGTGTGGAAAACCCAACACAGGATTAGAGATTGCCCTACAGCCAGTTCTACCGCTCCAGTAGCACGACCCCCTCAGCAGGGTACCTCCACTAGTTCAGCAGGTGGTCAGCTCCAAAACAGGTTTTATGCCCTAGTGCCTCTCCAGGAGCAGGAGGCTTTGCCAGATGTGGTCACGGGTATGTTGCAAGTCTTCCATATTGATTCTTATGCTTTGTTAGATCCCGGAGCTACTTTATCTTTTGTGACCCCTTATATTGCTAGTAGTTTTGGAGTTAGTCCTGAAATTTTGATAGAACCGTTCTCCGTATCTACTCCAGTCGGTGAATCAGCGGTAGCTAGGCGGGTGTATAGGGGTTGCCCCATTATGGTGTTGTATAAGGTTACATTCCGTGGACTTAGTAGAATTGGCCATGACTGACTTTGACATCATTTTGGGTATGGATTGGTTGTTTGCATGTTATGCTTTGATTAATTGTAGGATCGTGTGGTGGAATTCCGGTTTCTGGCCATACCAGCCGGTCAGTTTATTTCATACCTTAAGGCCCAGAAAATGATCTCTAAGGGTTGCCTTTACCACCTAGTTAGGGTTAAGGATGTAGAGTCCAAGACCCCGAATATTCAGTCAGTTCCAGTGGTGTGTGAGTATCTGAAAGCTTTCCCCGATGAATTGCTAGGTGTTCCTCCAGAGAGGGAAATGGATTTCGGTGTTGATCTATTGCTCGATACGCAGCCTATCTCCATTCCTCCTTAAAGGATGGCTCCAACTGAGCTAAAAGGTTTAAAAGAACAGTTGAAGGACTTGTTGGATAAGGGTTTCATTAGCCCGAGCAAGTCTCCATGGGGTGCACCGGTTCTCTTTGTTTGAAAAAAGGATGGACCCCTTCGAATGTGTATTGATTATCGACAGTTGAATAAGGTCACTGTCAAGAACAGGTACCCCTTTCCCAAGGTTGATGATTTATTTGACCAGCTCCACGGTGCCAGGTGTTTCTCGAAGATAGATCTCAAGTCCGGATACCATCAATTCAGAGTTCGGGGTGATATCCCGAAGACAACCTTCAAAACTTGGTATGGCCATTATGAATTTGTATTTATGTCATTTGGACTAACCAATTCTCTTGAAGCTTTTATGGACCTGATGAACAAGGTGTTCAAGTAGTATCTGGACATGTTCGTAATTGTGTTCATCGGTGATATCCTTATATACTCTCGGAGCGATGAGGAGCATGCTACTCACTTGCGTATGGTGCTTCAAGTTCTCAAGCATCGTCAGTTATATGCAAAGTTCAGCAAATGTGAGTTTTGATCAGACTCGGTGGCATTTCTTGGCCATGTGGTTTCAAGTAAGGGCATTAAGGTAGATTCCCAAAAAATCGAAGAGGTGAAGAATTGGCCCAGACCGGTGAATCCTTCAAAAATTCAGAGTTTCTTAGGCTAGCAGGTTAGTACCGCAGATTTGTTGAGGGCTTCTCATCTATTGTGGCACCTTTGACCAAGTTGACCCAAAAGAAGGTAAAGTTCTAATGGTCGGAGGCTTGTGAGGAAAGCTTCCAGGAATTGAAGACCCGACTCACTTCAGCACTAGTGTTGACTTTACCTGAGGGTACGAATGACTTTTTTGTATATTGTGATACATCAAGAGTCGTATTGGGATGTGTGTTGATGCAGCATGGTAAAGTAATAGCATATGCCTCTCGACAACTGAAAGTTCACGAAAAGAATTACCCGACTCATGATCTCGAGTTGGCCACGGTGGTGTTTCCATTGAAGATATGGCGGCATTACTTGTATGGGGTCCATTTGGATTTATTCATGAATCACAAGAGCTTACAATATGTGTTCACGCATAAGGATCTCAATCTTCGGCATAGGAGGTGGTTAGAGTTATTAAAGGAC
>JACEIK010001196.1:237635-264238 GCA_018107945.1 Datura stramonium
CTATATAATTTATTTTTTCATATAATTTACTATTCGAAAATGTAATATGAAATGTTATTATATGTACATTTAAGAAAATAACTTATTAAAGGATGAGTACAAACACAACCCCTTAAATTGGTCATAATTTTTCATTTGTACACTTGAACTATGGGTTATTACCCAACAGGGCTAACTGAACTGATAGGGAAGCGAACTACCAACAAGACTGTGCCGGATCACCTGAACCTATATCATGAAACGATATAGCATAGAGTATGCAGTCAGTAGATTGAATGTACTGAACATGTAAGGTAAGTAAAAATATGCTTAGTAAATGTTAACTGAAATCATGCAAATAAGTATAAATCAATTAGATCATGAGAATAGGGACTGCATGTTAAAAATGTATCTGAGATACACGTAGTCATAAGCTGATTGTCATAACTGAGCATAGTGACCCAAGATTTAGAAATAGAAATCCCATGTCTTGTCATAGCTGAAATCGTAAGTAAAAGCTCATAAACTGATCATTGTATCAAATCTGCTATAAAACATAATATCATAAGTCATGAACATGAATAACTGAAATTATGAGGAATAATGATAAACTCGTCACAACCGACACTATCATGATAGAGTTTACGTGAAGACCCAACTATCACATTCAATTGGACAGAGCCATCCAAAATCTTTCCAAGGCTAAGAATGCTACCATAATAATGATATCAAGCTGAGGCCCCTTTGCAGCAAGGGAAAACTCTCTTGAGAGGTCCTAAACATGTAACATATACCTACATTGGCAAGTAGTTGTGCAACCAGGAAACATCGGACCCCAAGCCTACTCGGTGCTAGATATTACTCCCAAAAATATGCATAGTGCTTACATCATTTTTTCAACAAAGCTGAAATAGTAACTACATGCATAGTACTCACATCATTTCTCAACGAAGCTGAAATCATAATCTATATATAGCCTGAAATCTAAACAATGGGAGTCTTGACTCCAAAACATATGATAAGTTGATCTCATTAGCCTTGGCTAAATCATGAAAACATACTTAACTTGTATGGGCTTGCCCAAATCATAAAATTTACATACTTAAAAATAGACTTCATAAATCAAAATCATAGATTCCTACATGGAAAATCTATAAACATTCGTTCATGCTAGATATCTTATCATACTTGAAATAATGAATCATAAGCTTGACTTTTCATAAAACTTGCATAATAGGACATAATTTCTAATAAATTGAAATCATGAATTTATAATCAAATTGTGTATAAAATCTTCCCATTATACATAAAATATACTTTACAATATGAGGGGGTTAGACCCATAAGCATATAATAGAGAATTTCATAAAAATTATGTTAAAACCCTATAAATCCATACACTTGAATTAAAACTTAAAATCATGAAGTTGAGGAGAAATTTGAGCATGAGTGTGGAAGGAAACCCTCATTCATAGCCCTACATACTTGGGTAAATTGTTCCTCAAACTAGCCTTGAAAATCCAAGAGAATTGGGGAAAGAATTGAGAGAGTTCTAGCTTGATCTTGGAGAGGGTTCTCAATAACTTACATGCATGCAAGTCTAATGACTTAGAATATGATAAACCCTCTTAAAACACTCATTATCAAGGCTTAAAATGATATCATTAGGAAGTTAGGAGCTTAGAAATTATGAAAATACCTTTAGTGAATCGTCTAGAAAAATGACCCTGTCAGTCCAAACGAGAGAAGTGACGATTCTTTAGGGAAGGTAATGCGTTGTCCCTTGACCTATTTCCACTGGCAATCCTTATCATTCTCTGATCCTTCTAACCCAATGAGGGACTTAATGAATCGTTAGACCACTAGAAAACTTCTGGTCGCCACTCGTTCTCAACACTAAAATTCACTTCTTTCTTCACCACTGCGTTCTTGACAGGTCGTATAACGACTCGTAGAAGTCCTGATGACTCGTCACTTGACCTGTTACCATTTTCCAGGAAGTAACATCTTCCAACTCCTGCTCACCCACAACGAGTCACTTAACGACCCGCTGGATCACATAACGAGTCGATGACTCATTTTGTGACCTGGTACAAATTTTCCTGATTACTCTAATTCAACCCTCGGTTCTGATATTAGGGACTTCCCGGGTGTTGCATTATCTCCCCCTTAGGAAATTTTTTCCTCAAATGTAGACTAAGTATATTGAAAGGCTAGAGAAAGAAGTGCAATCACAAAACTGAACAACTAAAGCTGAAAACTGACTGAGTGACTGACTCTGGGCTGAAATACATGACTGAACTGAATTCATAAAACATACATACATAAAATAACATGAAAGAAACTTAGAGATATGAACTTGACATGAAACTAAATAGAGCACTAAGGAGGAAATTGATATCTCATGCTGAAACTAAGCTGGAAGGGAAAAGATGCGGGTATCTGGCCATCATATTTGCTTCAGCTTCCCATGTAGCTCCCTCAACAAGCTGATTTCTCCACAAAACCTTCACTGAAGCTACTTCTTTGTTCCTTAACTTACGAACCTGACGATCAAGGATCTCAACCGAAACCTTCTCATAGGTAAGGCTATCCTTCACACTTATGCTCTCTATCGGAGCAACTAAAGTTGGGTCACCAATGCACTTCTTCATTAGGGACATATGGAAAACTAGATGTAACGAAGCTGACTCTGCTAGTAACTCCAACTCATATGCCACCTTACCAACTCGCCTTAGAATCCTTTAAGGACCAACATATTGGAGACTAAGCTTCCCTTTCTTTCCAAACCTCATCACTCCCTTCATGGGAGACACCTTCAGAAACACCCAATCATCAACCTTAAGCTCAAACTCTCTCTGTTTAATATTGACATAAGATTTATGATGATTTTGAGCTATATTCAGCCTTTCCCTAATAAGTTGAACTTCCTCCATGGCCTCATGAATTGAATCTTTCCCTATCAATGTAGTCTCACCTACCTCAAACTATCCAATAGGTGATCTATACCTCCGCCAATAAAGAGCCTCAAATGGAGCCATCAATGCTGGAGCGATAATTGTTATTATAAGAAAACTCAATGAGAGGCAAGTGATCATCCCAACTACCCTTAAAATAAATCACACAAGCTTTTAATATATCCTAAAGAGTCTAAATGGACCACTCGGCCTGACCATCTATATGTGGGTGAAAAGTTGTGTTAAGCTTTACCTTAGTACCAAGATCTTTCTGAAATAATCTCTAAAATCAAAATGTAAATTGAGTACCCCTATCTAAGATGATGGACAAAGAAATTCCATGCAACCAAACTAACTCCTTAATGTACAATCTAGCATCATCCTCAGCTAAATCAGTAGTTTTGACTGGAAAGAAATGAGTTGATTAGGTCAACCTGTCCACAATCACCCATATGGAGTCATATTGTCGGTGGATACGAGGCAAGCCTATAATGAAGTCCATATTAATCTCTTCCCACTTCCAAATTGGAATACTAATATCCTGAAGCATACCCCTAGGTCTCTGATGCGCAACTTTTACCTACTGGCAATTTGGACACTTAGCCAAAAACTCTGCTATGTCCTTCTTCATACCATTCCACCAATAGACTTCTTGTAGATCACGGTACATCTTGGTGGCACTTGGGTGGATAGAATATCTAGATCCATGAACCTTACTTAACATCCGCTCTCTCATGTCATCTATAGTCGGCACACACAATCAACCATGATATTGGAGTACACCATCTCCCTCTTGGGAGAAAACCTCCACTTTCTAATTTTGGAAAGCTTCCTTTAGCTTCACTAGAATAGGATCCTCATCTTGCCTAGCCTTGACCTTGATCACCAATGAAGGTTCCAACCCATTCTTAACAACCACACCACCATCTATCGAGTCAACAAGGAAAACCCCTAAACGATCAAGCCTATGGAAATCCTTTGCTAACTCATTTCTCCCATTCTTGACATGAGACACACTCTCCATGGACAACTAGCTAAGAGCATCCGCCACTCATTGACCTTACCTGGATGATAAAGGACACTCATGTCATAGTTCTTAAGAAGCTCTAGCCATCTTCTTTGCCGCAAATTCATGTCCTTCTGAGTGAATACATATTAAAGGATCTTGTGGTTCGTGGAGACATCCATATGCACTCCATACAAAATAGTGCCTCCAATTCTTCAATGCAAACACCACAGCTGCCAACTCTAGGTCATGCATTGGGTAGTTCTTCTTATGAGTCTCAAGCTATCTAGAGGCATACGTAATGACCTTACCATGCTACATCAACACACAACCAAGTCCCACCATAGAGGCATCACAATACACAACGAACCCATTCGTTCCCTCTTGTAGGGTCAATGCTGGGGCTGAAGTGAGTCGAGTATTTAACTCCTGAAAACTCTTCTCACAGGTATCCGACCACTAAAATTTGACCTTCTTCTAGGTCAACTTAGTCAATGACGCTGCAATGGATGAAAAATCCCTAAACGAATCTCCTGTAATAGCCAGCTAAATCCAAAAAGCTCCTAATGTCTGAGGGACTAATTGGTCTAGGCCAATTCTTCACTGCCTCTATATTTTGAGAGTCCACCTGCACACCCTCGCTAGATACCACATGGCCCAAAAATGCTACCAATTTTAGTCAAAACTCACACTTGATAAATTTAGCAAACAACTGGTGATCCTTGAGAGTTTGTAACACAATCCTCAAATGAGCGAGATGTTCCTCCTCACTCCGAGAGTATATGAAAATATCATCTATGATGACAATCACGAACATATCCAAATACTGCTTGAACACCCTATTCATCAAATTCATAAAAGTTGCAGGAGAATTTGTTAGTCCAAGAGACATAACTACGAACTCATAGTGACCATATCGAGTCCTGAAGGTTGTCTTCAGAATGTTACTCTCTCTAACTTTGAGCTGATGATAGTCGAATTTGAGATCTATATTTGAGAAGCACTTAGAACCTTGAAGTCTCATAGTGACCATATCGAGTCCTGAAGGCTGTCTTCAGAATGTTGCTCTCTCTAACTTTGAGCTGATGATAGTCGAATTTGAGATCCATATTTGAGAAGCACTTAGAACCCTGAAGTTGGTCACAAAGAGTCATCAATCTTGGGGAAGGGATACTTATTATTTATTGTGACCTTGTTCAACTGGAAATAATCAATGCACATTCTAAAGGAACCAACCTTCTTTCATACAAAGAGAATTGGAGCACCCCATGGGGATTTAATATGCATAATGAAACCCTTATCTAGGAGATCTTTCAACTCCTCTTTCAACTCCTTTAGCTCGTCTGGATCCATTCTGTAAGGAGGAGTGGATATAGGTTGCGTATCAGGGAGAAGGTTAATACCAAAGTTAATCTCCCGCTTGGAAGGGAGTCGTGGTAGATTATCTGGAAACACCTTTGGATACTCACATACTATAGGAATTGATTGAAGAGTCGAGGTCTCAAACGTAGAATCCTTAACCCGAACTAAATGATAAACACACCCCTTGGAGATCATCTTTCTGGACTTAAAATAGGAGACAAAATGACCTACAGGCACAGTTGAACTACCCATCTATTCTAGGACTGGCTTGCGTAAAAATCAAAACTCTACTGTATGGGTTCTACAATTAACTGAGGCTTAACATGCTTGTAACCAGTCCATACCAAAAATAACATCAAAATAGGTCATATCTAACTCCACTAGGTTGATTGAGGTAACTTTATGAGGACTGTGATGGGGCAATTTCTATATATCCGTCAAGCTATAACTTAGTCATAGACTAGAGTAAAGACTGAGAAGGGTTCTAATAGGATTTCGAGACTGACTCCAAAACTAACAGCAACATAAGGAGACACAAAAGATGAAGTAGACCCTAGATCTAATAATGCATACATATCAAGATGGAATACTCGTAACATACCAGTGACCATATCGAGAGAGACCTCCTGCTCCTGACGAGATGATACTGCATAAAAATATTTCTAACATTGACCACCACCTGCACTAGTAGATAAACTCTGCTGAGCTGTACATGCTAGTGGAGCTGTTGAACTGGTGGTTGAGTCAGGGCCTCTACTATGGATTGTCTGGCTGAAAGGCAGTCTTTGAGCATGTGTTCGGGTTTTCCGCACCCGAAGCACGTGCCTGAACCTGCTTAGCACTCTTTGGTATGCCTCATACCACATCTCCCACAAGCTGGAATGTTGGGCTCTCCTAACATGCTCCCTTGACCTCTAGAGTCTGATGCTCTACCCCTATAATCATGCCTAGGTCTGGAAGGAACACTGGATGATGATGGAGTTGGGGCTGACGACCTATGGTGGGACTGAGGGCAATTTCTATCACCGGACCTCTACTGCAACTGTCCATAACTCCCTGTACTTGCTCTTTTGGCCTCTCTCTCCTTCTCCTTCATCTCCTCCACCTCTATCTGCTGGGCGTATATGACCAACTACGATAAATCTAAGTCACTATTCAGGATAGTGGTCCTGCACTCCTTGACCAGCGAATTTGCTACTCCATTCACAAACTTGCTCATATGAGCCCTCTAATCTGCAATCATCTCCAGTACATACTTAGGTAGCTGGGTAAACTCCAAGACATACTCTTGGACAATCCTGTGATGTTTCTTCAGGTTGACGAACTCTGCCGCCTTCGCCTCCATCAACTCTCTAGGGAAGAACCTATCCAAGAAGGTAGTCATGAAACTCATCCCAACTCAGGGGAACTACTCCCACTGCTCTACTCTCCTTCCACTGGAGGAACCATATGTAAGCAACCCCCTTCAACTGATAGGAGACTAAATTTGCACTCTCCTCTCCCTTCACCCCCATAATCAGGGTGATCTTCTGCACCTCCTCAAGGAACTCATATGGGTCCTCATCCACCTTTGACCTAAGAAAATCAGGTGGATTCATCCTTAGAAAGTCTTGCACTAGCGCTGCTGCTGCATTCTCATTTTGAGGAACATGGACCACTGCCTGCTGGTTGACCTGAGGACCATGGCCTATGTCAATATTTGAAATGTTGCTATAAACTTGGCATGAGTGACCTGCTCGAGCAAAGGATCCACTGGTGCTGGTGGGGCTTGCTGATGCCCATCTCCATTGCCATGGTCATTTCTACTCCCATTCCTTCTACCATTCACTCGGTGTGGAGGCATATTTCTGCAAATGTGTAGAGCATGAGTTAGAGGAATAGAGAGGTACTTCATCGCATGATATAGATCATGAAAGAAGGAAAATTTCCTAAAATGTCTTGTAGCCTCTGCCATACAAGTGTGGCTTGCTTCACAGTCATGAAAAAGACTCTACTTAATGCGGCTTTCAGATACCACTCTAAACCATTGCTATGATACCAATTTTTTCACGACTAGAGTTGGGACCCTGGATTGAGACACGGGATCTAGAATCATGAACAGCTCCAAGTTGACCCATGGCATGAACATAACAACTAAAGAGCATAAATTAAAGTGTAAACTGATAAATTAAACATGAATAAGTGGAAGTTTGAGTAACATAAAATGTATATCAAATAATACATCACAATGCTAAATCTCAAAGCTGAACATACCAATTTTTGTTTAAAAAGCCTCTACTATCTGATGAGATACTGGGACAAGCTTCCAGCTATCTCTGAGTCTAAAATAAAACTGACATGATCAACATAACTAAATGAATGTCCCTGGGAGATGAGGAGACACCTAATAGGGCTAACTGAACTAATGGGGAAGCGAATTGTCGATGAGACTACGCTGGATCACCTAAACCTATATTATGAAACAATATAGTATAGAGTATGCGGTCAGTACTTTGAATGTACTGAGTATGTAAGGTAAGTAAAAACATACTTAATAAATGTTAACTTAAGTCATGCAAATAAATATGAAGCAATTAGATCATGAGAGTAGGGACTGCATGCTAAAAACTATATCTGAAACGCACATAGTCATAAGCTAGTTATTATAACTGAACATAGTGACCCAAGATTTAGAAATAGAACTCATATGTCTTGTCATAGCTGAAATTTTAAGTAAAAGCTCATAAACTGATCATTAGGTCAAATCTACTATAAAACATAATATCATGAGCATGAAAATGAGTAACTAAAATAATGAGGAATAATGGGAGACTCATCATAACCGACACTATCACGATAGAGCTTACGTGATGCCCCAACTATCACACTCATGTGGGCAAAGCCATCCAAAACCTTGTCAGGGCTAAGGATGCTACAAAGATATCAATATCAACCTGAGCCCCCTTGGGGCAGGGGAAAACTCTCTTGAGAGGTCCCAAACATGTAGCATATAACTATGTTGGTGCGTAGTTCTGTGACGAGAGAACATCAGACCCCAAGTCTGCTCAGTGCTAGTCATTACTCCCAAAAACATGCATAGATCCACGTCATTTTTAATGAAGCTGAAATAATAATTACATTCATAGTACTCACATCATTTCTCAACGAAGTTGAAATCATAATCCATACTTACACTGAAATTTAAACATTGGGAGTCTTGACTCCAAAATATATGATAAGCTGATCTCATTATCCTTGGTTAAATCATGAAAACATAATGGGCTTTCCCAAATCATAAAATCATGCATACATGAAATAGACTTCATAAGTCAAAATTATGGATTCATACATGGGAAATTTATAAATATTTATTCATGCTAGATATCTCATCATACTTGAAATTATGATTCATAGGCTTGACTTGTCATAAAACTTGCATAATAAGGCCTAATTTTTAATAACTTGAAATTATGAATTTATAATCAAATTGTGTATAAAATCTACCCATTAGACTTAAAACATAACTTAGAACATGATGAGATTAGGGCCATAAAAATATCATAGAGAATTTCATAAAAATTGAGTTAAAATCCTATAAATACATACACTTGAATTAAAATATAAATTTATGAACTTGAGGAGAAATTTGGACATGAGGGTGGAAGGAAACCCTCATTAATAGCCTATATACCTAGGTAAGATGATCCTCAAGCTAGCCTTGAAAGCCCAAGAGAATTAGTGAAAGAATTGAGAGAGTTCTAGCTTTATCTTGAAGAGGATTCTCAATAAATTGCATGCATGGGAGTAAAATGACATAGAATAGGCTAAAGCCTCTTAAAACATTCCTTTAAAGGTTTAAAACGACATCATTAGGAAGTTAGGAGCTTAGGAATGACAAAAATACCATTAGTGAATCATCTAGAAAAATAACCCTACCAGTCCCAAGACGATTAGTTAATAGAGGTAATGGGTTTTCCCTTGACCCATTGCCACTGGAAATCCTTTCTCATTCTCAGATCCTTAGAACCCAATGAGGTACTTAATGAATCATTAGGCTACTAGACGACTCATAGTCACCATTTGTTCTGAACACTGGAATTTACTTCTTTCTTCACCACTGCGCACTTGATGGGTCATACAGTGACTCGTGAGGAGTCTTGATGACTTGTCACCTGACTCATTACCACTTTTAGGGAAGTAACATCTTCCAACTCCTTCTCACCTACGACGGGTCACTTAATGACCTGTTGTGTCATATAACAAGTCATTCAATGACTCGTTCTGTGACCTGGTGCAAATTTTCCTGATTTCTCTTATTCAACCCTCAAGTATGATCTTAGAGACTTCCTGGGTGTTACAGAAGGCATAAGGAGTAAAGTAAGAAGATCAAAGAGTGTGCCAAAATTGAAAAAGTTTGTGAAGTATTAAAGTGCTTTGGGAGGTTAGTCACTATTCTGGCCAAATGATCTCTACCCGTCCCTTAGCCTACATTACAACCCATAAAGTCCTACTTGATTCTAACTTTGACATTCTTATATTAGTGGAGTATTCACACTAAGGGCAAGCTTATGGTTCATCATATGTTGCATGAGAAGTTCTTTGTGAGAGTGAGCGTGAATTTCTTTATTTATAAGCCCACATATGTGATTTTTTCATATTCTTGTGAGAAAAGGTGGGAAATTCTCTTGTTTGTGAAGGCACATGATTTACAAAGGATAGGTGAAATGTTTAATCGCTTAATTAGGTGACATATTTTTGTTGCCAATATTGAAATATCTTGAGTCAGTTCTTGAGGTTAGATCGTCTTAAAAGGTGTCCTTGAGCTAAATTGAAAAGTTGAAGCATGTTGTGTTGGAAACTTGCAATGTCAATGTGGTCATATTTGTCGTAGCCTGAGAAGATCTGTTCAATAGATCTAAGTCCATATAGAGATAAGGTAATATAAATTAAGTTGATTATTCGAGGATGAAAAATGATTTAAGTGTGGGTGGTGATGTTGGGCATATTCTTATGTCCATTTGTCATATTTTTACCCATCTTTAGTCATGTTTTGAGAAGATTATCCTTATCAAATGCATGGTTTCATGAATGTGTGTGTGAAATGAGCTAACATATATTTTTAGATGATTTTATCAGGTAGAGCATGAAAAAATATGCAAAAGTAGTGCAAGGTGTGAAGAAAGAAGAATTCGAGGAAAATCTTCCCTGGTGAGATAGCAGAAGTGGTGCATCAGAGCCTAAACTTCACACAGAATTTTTTCTAACACTCTGGCGATATAGCTGGACTGGTGCACCAGAGCCCAAACTGCAGAAGAAAAACATTCTAATACATTGGTGCATTGGATGGAGTGGCGCACCAAAGCACAAACTTTAGAAGAAAAATTTTCTAACATTCTGATGCATTGAGAGAAGTGGCGCACCAACACCTGAACTGAAGAATTTTAACTAACACCTAGGTGATATGGGAGAAGTGCCATGCTAGAGGCTCAACTTCAGAGAAATTCAAGCCAAGTCTAGTGAGATGGCTAATATGGAGAGCCAGAGCCTGCCCGAGATGGATATTTCTAAGTCCAAAAACTTAATTACTTAAGGGAAAAAGAGTCATTTGTTACCGTGCTTATAAATACTTTGTGTAGGACATTTGTTAGGAATATTTTAGCAGATTGATCAATTGTACGCAGTCTTTTAGGAGAGAGACAAGAAGTTCATTTTCTTCTTTACTTTATCCTTGTTAATTCGAATGATGAATTCTTGGGGTTCTACACTTGAACGTAAGTGGCTAAACTCCTGTTTTGGGGTTTTATCCATGGTTGATGGTTCTAGTTTGAATATTCTTTTATGCTAGACTTTTAAATCTTCTTTTCAAGGTTGTTTATGCTTACTTGATTTCATGCTTACTCGTTAGATTGATCACCTTTCAAATATTATATGTTTGCTGAAACTATACCTCCTACCGAAGTATGAAGCGGACGTTGTCAATAAAGAATCAACTAGAGGTTGGGATCGATCCCACAAGGAATATGGAAGATCTAGACTAATGCCGATAAGTGAATTTTTTGGGTAGTTACTCCAAATTGGGGGGTCTAAAGAAAATAATAATTAAAACAATTGTTAAAACTTGGGTTTGAAATCAAGAATGAAATATAACTAGGGTTTTGTGTTCCCCATGGGTTCATAACTTCTTCAGGTATACATACGTGATCATCACGAATGCTTACTTGTAGAACTGATAACTTAGGTTCATCCAAACGACTTTTTCTTCCCTATTGAATGACTATACTCAATAATTCGGTCAGGTCTCATGAGCGATTGCAACTTAACTATTATCAATATGTCCAAAATTTAACTATCCGGTGACCACAATTCAAGTTAATACAATGATTATCAAGATCAAGGCTTTGTTGTAATTCTCTTTTCCTAATCTCTACCTCTCCAGGCTCAAGAAAGTAAAGAATTTGAGCAAGTCCTAATGTTGTACACCTCTAAGAAACGTTTAAGCATGAAGAGAATACAATACAAGTGTTTTGTATTGGTTTTGAATCACTTTTATGCAACCCTAGCTTATTAATCCACCATGGTTCCCACAACCCTAGCTATGGAGGGTTTAGCCTCTCATAGTTGCAAGATTGTGATTTGAATTCATAATTAAATATATAAATCAATACTTACAATTATGGATGAAAGAAAAACTTCTTTGTATAAATCAGCAAAATCCTCAAGAACAAAATATGAAGATCAAGAGAAAGTCAAGAAAAGGTTGATTACAAGTTGAACAACTCAATTCTATCTTCTAACCCTCAATTCTCACGTCCTCTAATCAGTTCTAATTTGTTCCAACTATTTTTTTTGAAAATAAAATATAAAACGTATTTATACAGACATAAAAAAATCTTTTTCTAGGCTAACAGGGTGAATTTCCATAACTAAAGTTGCCTGCGTCATGAGTTGTCCTACGACACGTGGCAGGTATGTACGGGTCATACCTGCTTCCCGTATGTCATTGGCTGGATAAAATTTGGCTAAGTGCATGACCTTGGTATGCTTCGTACATGCTTCCTACGAGTCATACTATGCTTTCGTGGCTTGACTCTGAGAATTTTCAATTTTTCTGAAGTTCTTCACGAGTGATATGGTACGACTCGTACCTTGATGCCACGACACGTACTGTCTATCCATATCAGGAGTTAACCTCTTGTATAATTCTTGTGAATCTTTCCACGACTTTTTCACTACAGCCGTACAAGCTTTGTACGACTCGTACTGAGAGTCTTAGGATGCACTCTTCATCCTTCACCTTCTAAAACTTCTCACAACCTGCAATACGACTCGTAGCACCATCCTACGGCTCGTACTGAAAACTGTGACTTAAGCCTATTTTCTGCACTTTTAGGCTATCTTTTGCACATTTTTGCTCCAGCACCTATTTATCCTGTAACCAAAGAAAAAGTGCCTTATATCCATATATATACCTAAGTCCATGCTATTTTCTTAATTTTGAGCGTCGAAAGTGTTGTAAACTCAAGCCATATCAACACCCTCAACTTAAGACTTTTGCACGTCCTCAAGCAAAAAAGAAACTAAACACGACGCTAACCTAGAAAATAAACCTAGGATACTATAGTCAATACCAAACAAAACTTGCACTATACATTCAACAATTTCTAACCCTTTTCCATGAACTAACATCAGCTAATGTACTACAAGCAACCACAAAACCTGCTAAACAGGGATCAAGACATGTCATCTAGCTATCAAAAGGCAATCAAGTCATCACCAATGCTTTTCACACAAATCAATGGTAAAAGTAAACAGAATCCATGTACCCTCACAACAAATGAAGTCCCCACTCACTGATATAGTGTCAAATATTGCATGGGACAAAACAAGCAAGATGCTCACTCTCATAAAGAAGTTTCATGTACTATGTATCAAATACCATAGTCTTGGTCTTATTTTCTTTGCTTCAATTTGTCAAATGGTCGGATTAGGATCACGATAGGACTTTTTGTGGCTTGTAATGTAGGCTTTAGGGCTAGACGTGATAAATATGAAAGATTTTATGAGTGACTATCACTTCCTTGGAACTACATACATTGGCCTCGCCATTCACCTATTTCACCTTTTTTGCTTTTCATTTCTTTTCTTCCCTTTTCACCTCTTTTATGTACATTTGTATGGGTGTGGTATATTTTCAACTTTTACCAACATTTTTTCTTTTGAATTTTCTTTTTCAAGATTTTAAAATTTTTCATATCTCTATTTTTTTCTCACACCACACCTCATTTTTAACCTTTTCTCTTCTCTTTCCTTTTTTTCTCGTTCCCACCATTTATGCACCCCTACTCTAGCCAACCTCAACTTAGGCATTTTGCCTATGTTGAGGTTCATAATATCCAAGGAAGGACCAGGGTCAAAACAGATTCATTATAAATAATTGAGTACGGTTAATCGGTTAATAAAAGAAAAAAGGTCTAATAAATGCTCAAAATTGGGATCAAGAGAATCATATGATTTTGGTAGAGTTATTTAGGCTAAAAGTGAGCTTAACAAAGAACAGTCTATGATCCTATCCCAACCAACCAACCAGACAAGTTCTAGATCTTCAACACAATACTGAACTAAGTATTACACCTTACTCACTCATAGTACATGACTTATATTCGCCTTACCTGTCTGGTTTACACATGGCTTAACAAGACTCCTCATTCTAATAAACTAAATGACATCAAAAGATCCACAGAAATCATGCATGCAGTCACAAATACATAGCTAATGCATCAAAAAATTTCAAACAGGGTCAATTTTTTCATAAAAAACTAGTGCATTTTCATTGGTTGAGTACTCCTAAGTTATTTTCTAATTACAGAAAAAATCACAAAATAAAAATCCTAAACATGCCGGTTCTACTAGATAGCATGTTCTAGGGAAAAGAAACACGACAAGAAAAATCCTCAGACGAATCAAAATCCAAAAAATCACAAGTACACCCCCTCCCCTTTTTGAAAATTAAGCTTCGTCCCCGAAGCATGAACTACAAGAACATAGGGAAGGGCACATACTTGTGGCGCTCTAGGCACTCCTGTCGTCTGCAATCGTGGTGCTAGCGGTGGTCGGTACGCTCAATGAAGTATCCATAGGGCGAGTGGTTACCCCCTCAGTAGTCTTGGCCGCTTCTATGGCCTCTGTGTCAATCAGGGCTGAAGGTGGTTAACCCAAAGGGTCATGACCACTAGAAAGATCGAGCTGAGTCATGGTGGAGCTGCCTGCTCCTCTAGCTCACTCCTGCAACTCTAACAAATGTGAGTCATGAGTATGCAGGCTCTCTGCTCTGGCCCGCTTGCGTTCTTTCCTTTCCTTCTTCCTTCTCTTTCTCAGACTCTCCTCTCCAACATCCTCAAAAGCTTTTTTCTTTCCCTTGTCTCCAGCAGCTACCGTTAGCTCCCAATATGCCACTAGATCAATCTCCTCATCGGGCTCTGCATCGAGGTCTGGAAGAGTGGGGGCTGCTATGACTGTTGGTTGTCGTGATGACAACTTGGCTACTTGGCTCCGAAGAGCCCCCAACTCCTCACAGAGAATTCTAGTGTTTGTATGCTCCACTATGCGCACGTTGAACTGGCTCTCAAATCCGTCCAAGTGAGCATTTAGAGCCTGAGCTATTGTATCTATCTCCTCTTTGACCCATGGCTTTACGTTTTCCATCATAGCTTGAATTTTTTGTTCGACCATGGTCAACCGTTTGGCCAGTTTCTGGAGGAAGTCGTGTGGCACTAAAACATGCCTGATGGAGTCTGAGTCTGCAAGGTAGGCTGTGTTGCAGCTGAAGTGCTAGGAGCTGACTCTAAATGACCAGCATCTATATCTTGTGTCTCGCTCTGCTCCTGTAAGGTGGGTACATTCACCTGTGCGCCCCCTACCGGCTGGACTGATGGAATTGCAGTGGGAATCCTAGCTTGGCTTACCGGGTTCATCTCGTCCTGGATAAGTCCGATGTATGCAATCCTATGGTCTTCGATCTGACGCTCCTCACCCCGTCATATTGGCACCCCTGCCTCTGTGCATAGTTTGAATACAAGAATCGGGAATGGGATGGTGGTGCTCACTCCCATAGCCTAGTATCGTATCTCTTTTACGATGATCCTTGGGATGTTGATGGGATAACAAGACATGAGTCATGCCACCAAAGCTGCTCTATCAACATTCAATGTATTGTGGTCCATATAGAACCCGAGAGATGGTCTGCTCTGATATGTCTACCTGTCATCCTCGGACCAACACACTCTCCGGTCAGGGCTGGTCTTTTATTTTCTGCCCCTCCTTCGCCTTTTGCTCCATGGTGGCCAAATAGTTGGCATAGAACTCTCGAACCAATTCTCTGGTATACTGAGCTGGAGTCTTGGTCATCCACTCGAAACCATAGAAGCTGCATATCCTCTTCACCTTCTCAAATTCATTCAGTGAGTTTGTGAGGATCCGCGGTTCTTCCTGGATGCTCCGCCTTGGCTTGTTTTTGGCAGTGAGAGAAATACCCTACTTATAGATTTCTCTAGCTCCTGGTACTCTCCACCGGACTATGCGATTCTCTCTGGATGGGGTCTATACTTGTGCAGAATTAGGAGCCTCCCCCTATGAGTCATCGCTGCCACTTGCCTCTCTGGATTGAGTCTCCTTAGACCCTTCTTCTGCATTTGAGTCGTTTCCTGACTCTTGACTACCTTCTATAGCTCCCTCCTCAGACTGGGGAGCTTGGGAAGATGTGGCAATAGCTGCTCCAGCTTGTGCTTTTGCTTTTGCCTTAGTGTGTTCTGGTTCCGTCAGTGTCTGAATTATCTACCCGGTTATCCTCGACTGAACCACTAGGGAAGTCATTTGCTCGCTCATCCTCAGACTCAGATGTTTCATCAAGTAATCTTCTTTGGGTAGTTGCTATGGATGCTTTGTGTTTCATTGTAATTTTTCCTGTAGAGAGGAAAGTTAGAATTCCATATTTGAGAAAGAAGAACTAGAAAAGAAAATTTTTTCGATTCTCAACACAAGTCGTACCATGGAGGTACGACTTGTATGAAGGCCCAAAAACTCTGTATGCATATTATGGCTCATAGGNGTATGCATATTATGGCTCATAGGTATGACTCGTACCATAAAGGTACGAACCGTACCTTGAGTAGTCTGATGAAGCCCCAACACTACCATTTTCTCTATATTTTTTCACGACTCATGATACGACCCATAGGTCAATTCCACAAGTCATAGGAAGGAATCTTCTGCCTCATTTGGCTTAGCCCTGTTCAGGTCTTGGGTACGAACGCACAGTACGACTCATAGTGACAAAGCACAAACCGTACCGTGTTTCGTACCACTTTCTTGACTTATTTAATTTTGTTCAGTTTGCAGGGATTCTTTTTCACAATTTGGGTACTCAGATTTCCCCAGGTCTAGGAAAATCATTCGATCAATTAACCACTACTCATCCCTCCCCTTTTTAATCACTACCCATAGCTCAAATTTGAAAAGCTTCAATTCAAAAGTTTATCCCAACAAAAATATAATGTTTTCACAATCGTACATGGTTCAATAACACCCTAACCCTTGTATCTTTCAGATTTTTCGAGCTAAAACCACGACTCACAGGGATGTTGACAGTTACGACCTCAAGCAACTATGTTTTTTTATATTCAATGCAATACTTACTTGTTGCTTCTTTTTTTTCTTCGATTGGTAATCATGAATCTAGGTTGAGATGCACTTTATTTGAGCAATAAATTGCTCGTAGATTCTTTGCTTTTGAGTTTCGGGTGTGAGGGATTCGTAGGCAGGGTTCATTGTTTTGATTTTGTTTGCGTGGGAAGAAGGGTCATGTGAGGTCTTGGGTTTAAAATAGTAAAAGGGGCGATATGAAAACCTGGGTTGAGTTGGGTAATTTTAAAAATTTTAACCCGTCATGACTCATACCACGAGTCGTAGGAAGGACATACGACTCATCCCTTGGACTCAAAAGTAAGAGTTTTGAAAACTTACCTGGGGACCTATGAGTACATCCTACGACTTGTACAATGTGGGTATAGTCCACATGATGACTCGTAGGTCTTTTCTTTGAAATACATCTTTGAACATCACCAATCCTCTTGCTACGGCTCGTAGGATACTGTCACGAATGCTACCGAGAGCCGTAGCAGCTGCTTTTTCAGCAGTTTTTCTACCTCCTATTTTTGTTTTCTCTACACACTGAGCACACATTAGTTCAATAACTTGGGTTGCCTCCCAAGAAGCGCTTGATTTAACGTCGTGTCACGACACAAGTGGCCCTGTTACTCAAACTTCACCAAGCAACCACTTAGATTGCCTCCCAAGAAGAGCCTGATTTAATGTCGTGACACGACACAAGTCTCTTTACTACTCAGAATTCTTCAAGTGACTCATATTCATCCCCTAGTGCTAAGATTACACTAAATTCCTTCGGTTGTTGCATTGACCGGCAGATGTTGAAAGTGACCTCTTCTTTGTTTAGTCTAAACTTCAGCTGGCCAGCCTCCACATTTACTAAGGCCCTCCCAGTCACAAGTAATGGTCGCCCCAGAATGATGGGGACCTTATAATCAACTTCACAATTCAAAATCATGAAGTCTGCTGGGAATATGAATTTTTCCACCTTAACTAGTACATCGAACAAGATCCCCACTGGTTTCTTCACAGTCCTGTCGGCCATCAATAGTCGCATAGTGGTCAGTGTAGGGGCTCCTAAACCCAATTTCTTGAATACTGCCAAGGGCATCAGGTTGATGCTTGCTCCCAAATCACAAAGTGCCCTTGCGAACTTGACATTTCCAATGGTGCACGGTATAGTGAAAGCACCTGGGTCTTCCTTCTTTTGAGCTAGAACCTGTGTAGCTATGGCACTACAGTGATGTACACTGTCTACCGACTAATAGCTTACAGACCTCTTCTTTGTCACCAGGTCCTTCATAAACTTAACATTGATAATGCTCAAACCACACCTCCTCCAGAAGTAAGAAGTGGACGTTGTCAATAAAGAACCCAATAAATAGGTTGGGGTTGAACCCACGGGGAATAGGGAAGAGCTAGACTAAAGCGGGTAATTGAACTTGTTAGGTAGTTACTCCGAATTGGGGGTTTCTAAAGAAAACAATAATTAAAAACTCAATTAAAATTATGGTTGAAATCAAGAATTAAAGATAACTAGGGTTTTGTGCTCCCCATGGGTTCATAACTGCTTCGGGTATATATACATGATCATCACCAATGCTTACTTGTAGAATTGATAACCTAGGTTCATTCAAACGACTGACCAGTCCCTATTGAATGACTATACTCAATCACCCGACCATTTCATTAGTGATTGCAAATTAACTGTTATCAATATGTCCCAAATTTAACTATCCTGCGACCACAGCTCAAGTTAATACAATGATCATCAAGATCAAGACTTTGTTGTAGTTCTCTTTTCCTAATCTCTACCTCTCTAGGCTCAAGCAAGTAAATAATTTGGGCATGTCCTAATATTGTACACCATTAAGAAACGTTTAAGCATGAAGAGAATATAATACAAGTGTTTTGCATTGATTTTGAATCACTTTTATGTAACCCTAGCTTGTTAATACACCATGGTTTCCACAACCCTAGATATGGAAGTTTTATCCTCTCATAGTTGCAAGATTGTGATTTGAATTCATGTTTAAATACATAAATCAATACTTACAATGATGAATGAGAGAAAAACTTCTTTCTATTAATCAGCAAAATCCTCAAGAACAATATGAAGATCAAGAAAAGGTTGATCACAAGTTGAGCAACTCAATTCTCACGTCTAAGTCTCCTCAATTTCGTTGCTAATCAATTCTAATCACTCCCAATTGCCTTCTCCTATGAACAGAAAAAGTATTTATATAGACATAAAAATCATTTTCCTAGGCTAACAAGGTGTATTTCCATAACTGAAGCCGCCTGCAGCACGACCCATCCTACGATTCATAGCAGGTAGGTGCGAATCATACCTACTTCTCATATGTCAGTTGGCTAGCTGAAATTTGGCTAAGTGTTGGGTCCTGGTACGACTCATACATTGTTCCTACGATACGTACTGTGCTTCTGTAGCTTGACTCTGAGACTTTGCAATTTTTCTAAAGTTCTTCATGAGTGCTATGTTACGACTCGTACCTTCATTCCACGGCTCGTACTGTCTATCCGTAGCAGGAGTCAGCCTCTTATGCAAATATTCTGAATCTTTTCACGACTTCTTCACTACGACCTGTACAAGCTTTGTACGACTCGTACTGAGAATCGTATGATGCACCTCTTCATCCTTAGCCTTCTGAAACTTCTCATGACTAGCAGTACGACTCGTAGAACCTTCCTACGGCTCCTACTGTGAACTGTGAGTTAAGCCTATTTTGTACACTTTCAGGCTATCTTTTGCACATTTTTGCTTCAACACCAATTTATCCTGTAACCAAAGGAAAAGAGCCTTATATCCATATAAATATACCTAAGTCCATACTATTTTCGTAGTTTTGAGCGTCGAAAGTGTTGTAATCTCACAACACATCAATACCCTCAACTTAAGACTTTTGCATGTCCTCAGGCAAAGAAAAAGAAAAACTAAATACAACGCTCAACTAGAAAATAAACCTAGGATACTACAGCCAATACTAAACAAAATGTGCACTATGCATTCAACAATTTCTGACCTTTTTTCATGAACCAACATCATCTAATGTACTATAAGTAACTACAAAACATGATACACAGGGATCAATACATGTCATCTAGCTATCAACAGGCAATCAAGTCATCACCAATGTTTTTCACACGGGCCAATAGTAAAAGTAAACATAATCCATGTACCCTTACGACAAATGAAGTTCCCACTCATACATACAGTGTCAAATATTGCATGGGACTAAACAAGTAAGACGCTCGCTCTCACAAAGAAGTGACAAGTATTATGTATCAGATACCATGGGCTTGCCCTTATTTTCTCTACTTCGGTTTATCAGATGGTCGGATTAGGATCACTAGAGGACTTGATGTGACTTGTAATGTAGGCTTTAGGGCTGGACATGATAAATATGAAATATTTTATAAGTGACTATCCCTTCCTTGGAATTACATACATTGGCTACACCATTCACCTATTTCACCCTTTTTGCTTTTCATTCCTTTTCTTCCCTTTTCACCTCTTTATGTATATTTGTATGGGTGTGGTGGCTTTTCACTTTTTCCAACATTTTTTCTTTTAAAGTTTCTTTTTCAAGCTTTTCAAAAAAATTCTTCATCTCTTTTTTTTTTCATTTTTTTCACACCACACCTCATTTTTCACCTTTTTCTTTTCTCCTCCTTTTTCTCGTTCCATCATTTACGCACCCCTACTCTAGCCACCCTCAACTTAGGCATTTTGCCTATGTTGAGGTTTACAATATCCAAGGAAGGATCAGGGCCAAAATAGGTTCATTATAAACAAATGGGTATAGTTAGTTGGTTAATCAAAGAAAAATGGTCTAATAAAAGGCTCAAAATTGGATCAAGGGATTCATATGATTTTGGTAGGATTATTTAGGCTAAAAGTGAGCTACACAAAATGATCTATGATCTTATCCTAACCAACCATCCGTAGCTTATGCAAAGACCAACCAGGCAAGTTCTAGATCTTCAACACAATACCGAACTAAATACTATACCTCACTCACTCATGGTACATGGCTTATATTTACCTCACCTGTCTGGTTTATACATGGCTTAACAAGACTCCTCATGCTAACAAACTAAATGACATCAAAATATCCATAGAAATCATCCATACAGTCACAAATACATAGCTAATGCATCAAAAAATTTTAAATAAGGGTCAATTTTTTTCAAAAATCAAAACTTATGCATTTTCATTGGTTGAGTATTCCTAAGCTATTTCCTAATTAAACAAAAATCACAAACTAAAAAATAAAAATCCTAAACATGTTGGTTCTACTACATAGCATGTCCAAAAGAAAAGAAACAGGACAACAAAAACCCTCGGATGAATCAAAAGTACCAAAAAAATCACAAGTACACCCCCTCCCCTTTTTAAAAACTAAGCTTCGTCCCCGAAGCGTGAACCACAAGAACATAGGGAAGGGAACATACCTGTGCCACTCTAGGCATTTCTATCATCCTGCGGAGGAGGTACCTCTGCTGTAATCATGGCACTAGCGGTGTCCAACGCACTCCATGAAATATCCACAGGGGGAGTGGTTACTCCCTCAGTAGTTTTGGCCGCTTCAACGGCCTCGGTGTCAATCTGGGCTGAATGTTGCTCACTCGAAGGGTCACGACCACTGACAATACAGGGTTGTGCCATGGTGAAGCTGCCTGCTCCTCTAGCTCGCTCCTGCAGCTCTGACATATGTGCGTCATGAGTCTACAGGATCTCTATTCTAGCCCGCTTGCGTTCTTTCCTCTCCTTTTACTTCTTCTTCCTCAAACTCTCCTCTCTAATATCCTCAACAGCTATTTTCTTTCCCTTATCTCCAGCAGCTACGGTCGGCTCCCAATAAGCCGCTAAGTCAATCTCCTAATCAAGCTCTGCCTCTAAGTCTGAAAGAGTGGGGGTAGCTATAATTATCGGTTGTCGTGATGACAACTCACGACAACTGACTACTTGACTCCGAAGAGCCCCCAACTCCTCATGGAGATTGTTGGTGTCCATCTGCCTTGTTATCTGCACATTAAAGCGGCTCTCAAATCCATCCAAGCGAGCATGTAGATCATGAGTTACTGCATCTATCTCTACCTTGACCCATGGCTTTATGTTTTCCATCATACCCTGAATCTTTCGCTCCTCCATGGTCAACCATTTGGCCAGCTTCTGGAGGAAGTCATGAGGCACCAAAATATGCCCTGCTAGTGTCTGAGTCTGCGGGCTAGGTTGTGGTGTAACTGAGGTGCTAGGAGTTGACTCTAAATGACCAACATCTGTCGTCAGTGTCCCGCTCTTCTCCTGTAAAGTAGGAGTATTCATCTTTTTTCCCCCTGCTAGCTGGACTGATGGAATCGCGGTCGGAATCCTAGCTTGGCTTACCAGGTTCATCTCATCCTGTATAAGGCCTATGTCTGCAATCCTCTGGCCTCAAATCAGCCTCTCCTCCCCCCGTCGCATTGGCACCCCTGCCTCTGTGCATAGTATGAATACAAGACTCAAGAATGGGATAGTAGTGCTTACATCCACTGCCCGATCTCATATCTCCTCCGTGATGATCCTCGGGATGCTGATGGGGTAACGAGACATGACCATGCCACCAAAGCTGCTCTGTCAGCACTCAATGTATTATTGTTGACCGTATGTGCTAACCTGTGGCGTACTAGTGTCCAGCAGGCTTTTTCTATGAAGTTGAGTGAGTACTTTTTCACCTTCTTTCCACTAGTAACCTATTCAGCTTCTTCCTTGTTGTCAGTAATCACACCCGCCAACTATTGCAGCTGCCTCTGTCTTTCCTGCAAGCCCAAATTCCTAATCTGCTTCATTGCCTCCACCTTGTAGTCATACTCAGGCATCATCCGTGTAGGCACGAACTATGGTCCATAGAGAACTCGAGAGATGGTATGCTATGATATATCTACCTCTCTTCCTTGGACCAACACACTCTCGAGTCGGGGCTGGTCTTTTATTTTTCCCCCCCTCCTTTTCCTTTTGCTCCATGGTGGCCAAATAGTTGGCATAGAACACCCAAACTATGTCTGCTGTATACTGGGCTGGAGTCTTGTCCATCCATTCAAAACCATAGAAGCTAATGATCCGCTTCATCTCCTCAACTTCATTCAGTGTGTTTGTGAGGATTCGCGGTTCTTCCTGGATGCTCCGCCTTGTCTTGTTCTTAGCAGTGAGAGAGATGCCTTGCTCATAAATTTCTCTAGCTCCCGGCACTCTCCACCGAACTGTGCGGTTCTCTTTGGGTGAGGTATGTGCTTGTGCAGCATTTGGGGCCTCCTGCTCTGATTCATTGCTGCCACTTGCTTCACCTGATTGGGTCTCCTCAAACCTTTCCTCTGCATTTGAGTCATTTCTCGACTCTTGATTATCTTCTCTAGCTCCCTCCTCAGACTGGTGAGCTTGGGCAGATGTGGCAGTTGTTGCCTCAACTTGTGCTCTTTCTCTTTCCCTAGTGGTTCTTGTTCCATCAGTATCTGAAGTATCTACTTGGTAATCCTCCACCGAACCACTAGGGGAGTTTCCTGCTTACCTAGCCTTGGACTCAAATGTTTCATCAATTGATGTCCTCCGGGCTGTTGCTTTGGATGCTTTGCGCTTCAATGTCATTGTTCCTATGGAGGAGAAAGTCAAAATTCCATATTTGAAAAAAAAACAAGAAAAGAATAGTTTCATATTCTTATCACAAGTCGTACCTTGAAGGTACGACTCGTATGAAGACCCAACAATCCTATATACATGTACGGCTCACAGGTACAATTCATACCACAAAGGTACGACCCATACCCTGAGTCGCCTGATGAAGCCTCACACTATGATTCCTCTGTATTTTTTCACGACTTGTGGTACGACCCGTAGGTTGATTCCACAAGTCGTAAGAAGGACTTTTCTAATTAGCCTTGTTCAGTTCTTTGGTACGAATGCTCAGTATGACTCGTAGTGACAAACTATGACCCGTACTGTGTTTCATACCACTTTCATGACTTATTTGATTTTGCTCAATTTACAGGGGTTCTTTTGCACAATTTGTGTACTCAGATTTCCCCAGGTCTAGGCATATCATTCAATCAATTAAACATTACTCATCCCTTCCCTTTTTAATCACTACCCATAACTCAAATTTTGAAAACTTAAGTTCATAAGTTTAACCCTACAAAAATATGATGTTTCCAGTCGTTCATGGTTTGTTATCATCCCTGATCATTATATTTTTGAAATCTTCGATCAAAAGCAATACTCACAGGGGTTTTAACAGTGAAAGCTTCAAGCAAGTTAAAATTTTGCGATATTCAATGTGTTAGTTACTTGTTGCTTCTTTCTTTGACTGGTAATCACAAATGTGGGTAGAGTCGCGCTTAATTTGAGAACGAAATTGCTTGAAGACTCTTATCCTTTGAGTTACGGGTGTGAGGGTTTTCGAAGTTAGGGTTCGTAGGTTTTTTTAGCATGGAAAGAGGGGTCGTGTGAGAGTTTGATTTAAAAATAGAAAAAAGGGAAGAAGTGAAAACCTGGGCCGAGTCGGGTGAATTTTAAAATTTTGACCCATCACGATTCATACCAGGAGTCGTATGAAGGACGTACGACTCGTCCCTTGGACCCATGAGTTAAAGTTTATAATACTTACTTGGGGACCTACAAGTACCTCCTATGACTCGTACAATGTAGGTACGGTTCATATGATGACTCGTTGGCCATTGCTTTGAATTACATCTCTGAACCTCACTAGGCCTCACGCTATGGCTCGTAAAATACTGTCATGAGTCGTACTGAGAGCTGTAGAAGCTGCTTTTTTAGTAGTTTTTCTGCCTCCTATTTTTGTTTTCCCTGCACATTAAGCACACTTTAGTTCAATAACTTGGGTTGCCTCCCAAGAAGCGCTTGATTTAATGTCGCGGCACGACGCGGATGGCCCGGTTACTCAGACTTCACCAAGACACCACTTGGGTTGCCTCCAAGAAGCACTTGATTTAACATCGTGGCACGACACAAGTCTCTTGACTAATCAAAATTCATCAAGTGACTCATATTCGTCCTCTAGTGCTGAGACTAAACTGAATTCCTTCGGTTGCTGCATTGGCTGGTAGATGTTAAAGGTGACCTCTTCTTTGTTTAGTCTAAATTTCAACTGGCCCACCTCCACATATACTAAGGCCCTCCCAGTTTCAAGGAATGGTCGCCCCAATATGATAGGGACCTCATAATAAACCTCGCAATCCAAAATCACAAAGTCTGCTGGGAATATAAATTTGTCTACCTTGAAAAGAACATCGAATAGGATCCCTACTAGCTTTTTAACAATTCTGTCAACCATCAGTAGCCGCATAGTAGTCGGTGTGGGGGCTCCCAAGCCCAATTTCTTGAACAATGCCAAGGGCATCAAGTTGATGCTTACTCCCAGATCACAAAGTGCCCTTGCAAACTAGACATTCCCAAAGGTGCAAGGTATAGTGAAATCACCTGGGTCTTCATTCTTCTAAGCTAGGACCCTTGTAGCTATGGCACTACAGTGAAGTACATTGTCTACCGACTCATATCTCACAAATCTCTTCTTAGTAAGCAAGTCCTTCATAAACTTCGCATATCCCAACATTTGTTCCAATGCCTCAATCAATAGTATGTTCACAGATAACTGTTTAAGCATTGAAAGGAATTTCTAGAACTTACCATTTTCCTCTTCTTTCTTCATCCTTTGAGGGAATGGTGGCGGTGGTCGCGGGATAGCTTTGCAGATTTGAGTTGTTCCTTGGTCAATGTCGGGTTTTTTTGCAGCTCTTGGGGCCTCAACATGCTCAGCGCCCTCTGTATCAATACTCTTCTCATTCTCCTCCATTATGCTTTCTTTCATTCGTTCAACTACAATCGGAAAGAGGGGTCAAATGTGGTCTTACCACTCTTAGTCATCACCGCCATGCAATGGCCATCGTTCTTTGGATTTGGGTCGGTGTTTCTAGGTAGTGTACCCTTTTATCTAGGGTTCATTGATGCTGACAGTTGCCCAAGTTGCTGTTCAATCTGCTTGGTGGCTGTAGCATGAGATTCCACTTTCTGACCTATACTTGATATGTCACTTCGGATCTCCTTCAATTGATCATCAGTGTACCTCACCTTTTTCAGCATTTTGACAATCATTTTCTCCAACTTAGACTGGCCAGCCTCCCCCTCTCATGAATTAGGAGGCACATAAACTCTAGCCGGTCATTGCGGTATCCATCATTTCTTCTCCATTCTCCTTCGCGCTCACGACCTCAACTCCTATCTCTAAACCCATTTCGATTGTAGTTGTCTCTGTATTGGTTTTGACCTTGGTTTCCAGCACCTTAGCACCAATTGTCTTGTACAGACGCTTGGGTGTTTGATCACGGGAAAAAATATAGTGCCTGTGATACGCTTTATAACTTAAATTAGTCGTGTTGTCTAAGCTATTTTATATATTTTCATGTGATTTTATATAAATGTGAAGATATGTGCTAACCAACATGATTAGCCTTTGTTTTGTAGGTTTTTGATAACTTTTGAGGAGCCAATTCATGAGTTGGTGAAGTAGAGGCTTGGAGACGGAATAAACACGCGAACGTCGGCAAAGAGGAGGCCCAAAACAGCCCACCTGCGCGTCGGCAACGTG